>MVJL01004913.1:0-19583 GCA_002156465.1 Macrocentrus cingulum
TATGAGAATTTGATTTAGAAATTTTTTTGGGGATAAAAAAAAACATGTTTTTTTTTTTTTGTTCAAGGGCACACAGTGCAATGGTTTTTGAGGCGGCTGTGTGTGATCGCATTTCAGGACTTACCAAGAGTCAACGAGAACAGTGTAAAAAAATGCCCCATATAATGCCTACTATTAGTGAAGGAGCAGCACTTGGCCTTCGCGAATGCCAACATCAATTTCGAAATTATCGATGGAATTGTTCTCATGTAACGAATAAACGTGTTTTTGGACACGTTATGGTTATCGGTAAGGTATTGAATTGAATTTTTACACCTAATTATCAATTTAAAATAACAAAAAACCCAATAGAAAAAATTTATCTAAAAAAAAAAAACACGAAAAAAAAAATTTTCTACCGAAAAATGAGGATAAATAATTTTTTTTATTGATTTTTTAAATAATTTTATAGATTTAAAATTATATTGACCGTTGAAATCACCAGTTCTTTATCAGAATTCAATTTTTTTTTTTTTTGATAATCTGTGTTTTTATAGTTGGAAAAAAGTCTGAAAAATTTTTTTTTTTTTCCAATGAGCGATAGGATTAGTTGTTTTATTTTTATATTTGTTGATGATATATTGTTTTTTTTTTTTGTTAGATTTAACATTGAATAATTATTTAAGGTAGCAGAGAAGCTGCTTTCTTTTACGCTATAAGTTCTGCGGGTGTAACGTACGCATTGACCGCAGCTTGCAGTCGGGGTAACATTACAGCGTGCGGATGTGAGCCAACTGCGAGGTAAATTATTTTATATACCACTGATTTAGTTTATTTATAGTTATTGAGTGATTTTAATTGGATTGTCACGTCGGTAAAGTCGAAAAAACATGATATATTGATGGAAATTTTTTGTTTTTTCTCAATAACTCGATAACAAAGCGAGATAATGAAAAATGTTATTTAACTTGGATAAAAGGAAATTTAATTTTCTACAAAAAATGTAGAACAAATTTTTTTGATATTTTGCCTTATTTTTGAGATATTTAAAAATCTAAAAAATTTCAAAAATTCATAATATCTCAAAAACTGAAAGTAATACAAAAAAATTTATTTAAGATTTTTTGTAGGAAATTTAATATTGAATTTTTTAATATTTATCATATTTTTCATTATTTCCCTTATTTTCAGAGTTATCGCAAAAAAACAAAAAAAAAATATCGCGAAAAATGATTAACTAATTTGTTACAGAACGAAAAATGTATCGCCACCAAACGGATGGAAATGGGGTGGATGCAGCGCGGATGTAACTTACAGCATGAGGTAAATATCGAGAATATAAAAAAAAAAATTATATAAACAATAAAAAACACAATAAACATTGCTTAAAAATTTTTTCTTCACGCTAAAACACAAAAAACTTGCAAATTATCACCAAAAATCTAAATTTTTTTATTTAATAATTTTTCTTAAGTCAAAAAAGTACTTACTCAATAAATTATTTTTAAAATGAAAAAAAAAATTCAGATTGTCGAAATTTCGATTTAAATTAAAATTATTTGTTTTTAACAGACAAAGAAAATGCTTTTCGGCATGTGCTCGACTTTGGCATCGTGTTAGCACGATCATTAGCACAGTAGTGTGTTTCATCGACACCCGTAAAAAAGCGACTACATTAATTTGTAACCTTTTTTCAACTACTTACTACTTAAAAATAATTTTAAAAAAATTGTTTTTGTAAAAAAAACACTTGAAGTAAAATAATTTTTGCTTGTGCAGAATTGCTCGCAAGTTTCTGAACGCTCGGGAAATTGAGGACGACAGCAGGAGTCTAATGAATATTCATAACAATAAAGCAGGCCGAAGGGTAAGATATTTCATTAAAAAATTATTATTCAATATCGGTTCGGCGGCGAGATCCAGTCTAATTATTCTGTCATTACTGTAAAAAAAGTTTTTTTTTTTTTATTTAAAAAATAAGTTCAATGACTGGAACTGGATTCTGAAATTTTTCTAACCGCAATTCATCACTTCAATTTCATTGCAATTATGTTTTTCAAATTTTAAAATGTTTTTTTTTTTTTTAATTGCGCGAAAGTTTTGCCGTTTTCGTGATTTTTTGTAGTTTTTCATAAATAACTTGGTAAATAATAGAAAAAATGAAAAATATCATTCTAATAAAATAATAGAGAATTAAATTTTCTATAAAAAATATATTTCTTTTAATTTTTGAAAAAAATCTTGATTTTTAAAATTTTATATTTTTTAAAATATCTCAAAAATAAAGAAAAATATCAAAAAAATGTATTCTATATTTTTTGTAAGAAATTAAATTTTCTATCATTTAATTTTCATGATTTTTTTCGATAAATCGCTTATTGACTGAGTTATCTCAATATTAATGAAAAAAAAAAAACTGTTGCCCAGTTTTTTTGGGTTTATAAACGCAATATATGATTTAATTATCCTTATTAGATAGTAAAATCACTTTTGCAAACGGAATGCAAGTGCCATGGAGTTTCTGGATCCTGTACCGTGAGAACATGCTGGAAAACTCTGCCAACTTTTCGACACATTGGTGATACTCTCATGAAAAAATATTACCGTGCCAAGCAGGTTGCAAAGAGCAGCTCAACATCACAAAAATCACCACCATCATCAATACAAGTAATTGAAATGATTTATTTTTGCATCTTACCGGTTTATTTCCGTGGAAAAAGTCGATAAAACGCTAGTCGATTGGTCAAATTCACAAATTTCTTCACTAAATCCACATAAACTCAAACTTTTCACACTTACAGCGTCTAAAAACATTATTTTTTAAACAATTAATATTTACAAGATATTTTTGACACTTAAAAAGCACTTTTAACACTCAAAAACTCGTTTTTTTGCAGCAGCATAAACAAAAACAATCACTCTTGACACCAACAAAATTTTTTACAGTTTTAACTGTAATTTTCAAAATAAACATGTAAATATTTTTTTACAGGCCTCGTATGATCTCAACAAGTCAATAGAACTGCCTTCAACAATCAACAACTGTCTAAAGTCTGAAGATAGGTTAAGTACGGAGAGTGAAGTGAGTCAAAATTGTTCAAAACGATTGGGCGAACTTCACGGCGGTCATTTGGTGCTGATACATCCAAAAACCAACGGAAAATCCGAGATAAGACTGAAAATACAACCGAAACAAAATGAACTCGTGTATCTCGAGGCATCCCCGACATATTGTGAGTTTAATATCAGCCATGGAAGCTTGGGCACTCAAAGTCGATTTTGCAAACGTTCCAGCAAAGGTAAAAAAAAAATTGAAATATTTTTTTGGAGGATTTTTTAAACTGGATTTTTATGTTGTTAAACTGTTTATTTGTAGGAACTGATGGCTGTAATCTTTTGTGCTGTGGTCGTGGCTACAATATTCGTCAGTATACAAGAATTTGGCAGTGTAGATGTCACTTTCGTTGGTGTTGTCGTGTAAATTGCGAAACTTGCACAAACCAAACGGAAGAATATACTTGCAAGTAACTTATACTCGGACTTATTCTTCGTATCACCAATAACAAAACAGGATACAGCTTTTAATTTGTTTATTATTTTATTTAAAAAATTGTTTAAAGTGTTTTTTAATTGAAAAAAGAAAAAAAAAAAATTCTGAAAAATCTTCGATAGACATGATTGTATTGGTTTTTTTGTGATAACTCGCTAACCAAGCGAGATAACGAAAAATATCACATGAATAAAATAATAGGGAATTTAATTCTATACAAAAAATGTAGAATACAATTTTTTTGTATTGTAATTTTTTTTCGAGATATTTAAAAAAAAAACAAAATTTAAAAAAAAAAGGGTAATATTTCAAAAAATTAAGAGAAAATAAAAAAAAGTTTATTTAACATTTTTTGTAAAAAATTCAATTCCCAACAGTTTTATTCCCTTGAAATTTTTCAATATCTTGCATATTTAATGAGTTATTAATGAAAAAACAAAAAAAAATAACAAAAATGGTGAAATTTTCTAGAGAAAATTTGATTAACAAATTTTTTATTTAAATTATATATCTTTATTTAATGTATATATCGATTCTATGTGTGTAATAAATATTTTTTTGCAACTCGTATTTTACCATAAATTCATTATAGGAGACTGTAAAAAAGGCTGTATGTGATTATTCTAATGTATTTTCTTAGGTAATAAAGATCTGCCAGCAAAATTCACGAAGATAAGGGGAAATTTGGCGCGAAAAAGCGCTCTGTCCTTTTTTCTCTCTCTCTCTCTCTCTTGCTCTGACTCGATGGTGGCAGCACTGCTCGATGTCATATAATGTGTGTGTATAGATATCGATATATATATAGATATATATGTCAGTGGCTTTTTCATATTTATGGCGAATTATCAGCGATACGCTCTGCTACAGCACGTGTTAGTACTGTTGCGCGCATTGCCTACAAAAATTCAAGGTAATACTTAAAAAATAACTTTCTGTCAAATCATTTTAACATACTGTGGGTTTGAATAGATTTTCTTAATTATTCCTAACGTCCCCAAGCATTTATTCTATTATAAATATAAGCTTGAACTTTCTCCCAAAAATACCCAGACCATTCTAACCTCAAAATAAACACTCGCACACCTTATCTCGCAAAAAAAAAAACCTATTTCCCAGATTTAACTGCTCTAATATGTCGCGAATTTTATATAAAGTACTTATAAAATAATCTTTTACTCAGATGAATGGCGATGAGTTGGATTTTCCGCCTGCAAAACTGCGAAAACTCGATGAAAAAATCCAAACACCAGATGGTGATTTGGCGGTATTTCCTAAAGAAGAACTCGAGTGTTTATTAAACACCAGCATCGATATGTGCAAAAAAGGAATCGACGTCCAGAGCAAAACATGTCAAAAGTTTTTCCGTGAAAGTCTCACTACCATCTTCACGAAAATCCTCACGGACAGTGCAGTCAGCAGTTGGTCACCACGTACGCACGGTTACATTCAGGATAATTGCAAGAAATTAATAAAATTGTGCATCTACAAGTTGGATGATGACTCGCGGCCGCTACTGGATCTGCTTGCCATGGTTTTTGACCCAAATAACGAATTTCACACGTTCAACGCGGAAGAAACGTCCGACTCTGTGCCACCTAACAGTGATATTCCCGACGACGACATTTATGCACGCCCACCGGCAGCTCCAAAGTATCCTCAGGGCTGGCTTGTTGATCTTATTAACGAGTAAGATATTTTTTTTCGATAATTTGTATACAAATCGCGTCTTATTGCGTTTTTTATCTTTCAGATTTGGTGATCTTGGTGGCTTTAAAATTCTGGAAGCACGATTTCAAAGCTGTCGTCGCCATCTCACAATCCCGATGATTTGTGCACTCCTGCGGCCATTCTCACTGTGCTACAAGCTGCTAAATACCGACACGATCGACTTATTTCTCATCCCCATTGTCGAGAGAGTGCTCGAGATTTTCGACAACCTGACGGACGAGGAATCGGAGGAGGAACTGCGAAATGAATCAGTCAAGCATGACATATCTGTCATTATTAAAGCCATGAAGAATTTTGTATCCCGTGTACCCGATGAGAAAATGACTCTTGACAAGCTGGAATCGTTGCGACTGAAAATGATATTCAGGCTTCTCAAAACTGTCGAAAATACCCACGAATTGTTGAAGAATTTTATTTTCAATTTGAGCTCAGAAGATTTGAATGATTTCTTTCAATGCATCCAAACAACTTGGACATTTGGGGATAAAAAAGAACGCAAACAATTGCTTGATTTGATTCGTCAGTTGGCCGAGGTCAAGGATGATACGGACAATCAAGTGATGCACAAAATTTTATCAGTTTTTTGGAATCTCGCGCACTCGAACGATGCATCAACGGAAATAATGAAGCAGGCGTTGAATACTCACATAAAAATCCTCAACTACGTGTCTCCGAAGGATCGTAATTTGGAAAAAGCTATTTGGACTGAAAAATGCATTGAGGAGTTGATATCCAATGATAATTGGACACTGCAGGCACTGAAAGAAATTCGTGAGATCTGTGATTCATACGAGTCAAAAGAAATTGTCGCAGATGACACTAGTTATTATCGAGAAGACATGATTAGTTTTCTAGACGCCCGCAATATTATGACTATAATGGCAACTAATTTGAAAAATTACATGGATAAAGTGCAAACACTTGTGAAAGAAAAACCAGAAGTGAATGAAACAATTTTTATGCCAGATGGTCACTACAATCACGTCTCGCAAATTCAGCGACGACTGGATTTTTTGTCCTATATAATGGACGAAGGAACATGGTGGCTGACGATTGAACATGCAAAATCTATTTGGCAGTGTCTCACAGAGCAGGCAATTTTTCCGTCCGATCGAGATGCGTGCTTCAAGTGGTTTTTTGAAATGATGCGTGATGGGCCACTTCTTCTTCCCGAGGCGGAACAAGAGTTTTTCAAGAAAACTGTCGTTCAACTCGATCCAAAATTACTCACCCTAACTGGAATGGATTGTTTTGAAAGATTTTTCGAACTTGTAAAAGGCTCGGACAAACCTGGTGAAGATATTGAATCAATTGGCAAGGAATATTTGTGGCGTATTGTTGCAAGTAGTCCAGAAAATGTTTACCCACGTGCTCTTCTACTGCTGGAAAAAATGAACGACGATTTAAAAATACAATTCAATTTGTTACCTTGGGGAATTCAGCGGCATTTTATTGCTGAATGCATGGAACGACTGCAAACTTACTGGGACAAATTCTCAAGTAAAAGCAGCGTCGAAAATGAGGAAGATGGCAATCAGAAGATTGAAGTGACGCCTGATAAACTGGAAATTAATCGGATTATGAAGATTATGCATGAATCTATGAAAACGTATGGTTGGAAGAAAGAAATTAAAAATTAATGAAAAACATTAGAACCTCCTTATACTACTTTGTGAATGTTTTGTTTAACATTTTCTACACTTTTTTGCATGTTTTCACTACTTAATTTGTATCAATTGCGATTGTTAATGCAAAATAAAGTTTATTTTTTTAATAAAAACATATTTTCTACTCTTGTGCTCGAGTAAGCTGGTTCTGGTAAAATTTATTTAGAAAAGTTCAATAGTTACGTTGAGTACTTATTTTTGATTTTCTGAATAGATTTTTGCTGTTTATCGATTGAAAATACGATAAAAATTGAGGGAACATTAGAAAAAAGGATTTTTCGAGCGATAAAGTACAAAATATTCGCGAAAATGAGTTGATTAGGTACTATACGCGGTGGTACGTCAGAGTCACGGTGTGTTGACACAATTATGGACTGTCGGTAATGTTGATATTTCCATCAGAGAAAAGGCAGCACAATAAATTCTGTGTCGAAGCATTGGAGATTGAAAAGTCAATTGGAGTCTCCACTCTACGCGAAATATCATCAAATTTTTGTGAAAAATTATCGAAATTTCATTAATCTTGATCAAATAGTACCAGGTAATTATTTTAATATATAATTTACTATTTATTTACACATAATTTTTATGATTTAGTTGGATAAAATGTCAGATTTGACATTAGTTAATCGCGTACATAACCTCAACTCAATCACGTGTGTGTCTGTTAGTAATATAAATTTAATAATTTTCCAGGATGTCTGGACGTGAAGGTGGCAAGAAAAAACCTCTGAAGGCTCCGAAAAAGGATGCAAAGGAAATGGACGAGGATGATGTTGCATTCAAGCAGAAGCAGAAGGAGCAACAAAAGGCCATGGCTGAGGCAGCCAAGAAAGCCAGTCAAAAAGGACCACTAGTGACGGGTGGCATAAAAAAATCCGGGAAAAAGTAATACTCTCATTTTTTTTAAAAACGAAAAAAAATCAAATGATTTACATAAAATATGCTTGACTTAGTCGAAAGAAAATTTCCACAATTTTGTACTCTTGCACCATACTTTTGATTATACACGAATACATCGAGTCATCAAAGCGTCTTGTAAATAAAATAAGTCTCGAAAAAAAAAAATTTCCGACTTGATTATTAATTAAAAAAAACATATTTACATGTAAAAAAAATTTTTTTGGTGTATTTTCCTGGATATAAATATCAGTCAGCACAGCTGAGAGCTCTCAGCTGATTGTCAATTGCCAACTTTCAAGTGAGAAATATCAGTAAAACATAATTTTTTAATTATAATTTTACAGCTTAAAAAAACTCGTAATATTGTCAAATAATTTAATTAATATGAAATTTTATGTAAATTATTGATTGTCAAGATTGTCAAGTTTTTTCCAAGTGAAAAATATGAATATTTTTTTAAGGTTAATTTAATTTTCTAGGTTGTCTACCCTGTAACTTGGGAGCTGTCAGGATTAGTTGGGTCAGTTGGTAACAGACCGTCGGTGTGATTGCAGTCTCTCGTGTTGTGTGCTCACACTTGAGCTTTGTCTAAATGCGCAAGTCGTTTTTCATTGCTTCTGCAGATGATTTTTTTTTCTGTGAAAGATCTAGTATTATATTTACGTGATTGTCAATTATAGCAGAGTGTCAATCAAGTGAATATATTATTAAATCATCTGTATCAGGAAAAACTGTGGAAATATTTGAAGCCATGAATCCTGACACGATTATTTGACCCACTAGATTGACTCCGAGCTTGGTGTATCGTGCTCAATTGACTGGTTTTCATAATTGGTAAGTCAAATGAAACATTTTTTATTTATTATTTATAATTGTATTGTTTTATTGAGTTGACAGTGATGTGATATATTGAAAAAATGGTGATTGTGAGTGAAGAAAAAAATTGGTCATGACATGAGACACCATATTGTCGAGCTCCAATTCAATGAGTTATCCATTCTCCCGTAGTTATTTCTTTCTCTTTTGAACGTGTAAACATTTATTTGCGTTCCTGTGGGTCATAATCAAGCCTGTAAAGCATGAGAGCGCTCGAATGAAGGACAGAATACACTCGTCATATGCTCGACAGCGTTGTGCGCACAAATTGACACATACAAAACGCATGTTCAGCACACAAATACCAATATATTGCGTCCGCTATTCGTCGCATATTCTCCGCGCAAGCTCCCTTTATATGTACTTAACTGAATATACTCACTGGTCCCCTATAATATAAGTTTTTTTTGTTACCAGAGAGCTCCTTACCTCGGACAAAAGACCATCAGCTCGCTCTCTGCCAATCAACTCGTTGCTAGGTTGCTTTTTCAAAAAAATACCCATCTACCTCGATCAATTTATTTTCCGATATTTTTGTACTTTATACTCGAGAACTTTTATAGACAAACACTCGCTTTAATCATCAGCATTTGATTTATCGAGGAAATTTAGTCTTGGAATTTTTTTTTCTTTTTTTTCCCACTTATGTCGATTAACACGTTGAATATGTGCTAACTACTGTATAGTATTCATTATGTCATGCGTTGGCATTTTACTCTTGTCACGCATTTTTTTTTTTTTGCGAAAAAAATATATTCATGAAAAAAAATCATATCTAACGTTTTTTTTGAATAAAAAACAATTTTTTCAACCTTATATAGAAAAATTATTTTTGTTTTTTCTATAAAAAAACTGTTATTTTTTGAAAAATTAGAAATTCGTCCTTTTTTGATTGAAAAAAAAAAAAAATTTTTCAACCTTCAAAATCAAAGAAATTAATTTATTTCTATGAAAAAATTTTATTATGCCTTAAAAATCAAAAAATTAATTACTTTTTGAATGAAGAAAAAAAAAAAAACATTTTCAACATTAAAAAATCAAAAAATTGAATTTTTATTTCTTAAAAAAAAAAAAGAGAAATTTTAGTTTTTTTGATAGATATAAAATTTTTTTTAATCTTAAAAAATCAAAGAAATTAATTTTTTTACATGAAAAAAACTTTGTTATGTCTTTAAAAATTAGAAAAAAAATTTTTCTCAACTATATATTGTTGAAAAATGTTTAAGTTTATAGTCCGGAAATGGAATAATTTATCTACGATTGCGTAATATAAGCGTATTACGTTAGTGTATAAAGCCAGCACAGATATCAATTACAATCAGGTGTTTCCACTTATAGTCTATCATTGAAATATAGCAGCATTTCCGGGTGTTGGATTAAAATCCAATGTCTGAAGAATCCGAAAAAATTAAATAATAAATTTTGCCAACAGTAAATATCGAATAAAAACGTGTAAAATGATGACGAAACTCATAGGTGGCTTGCATAATGTTTTATAGCCTAGATCGCATCTCTGTAGCTTTCTTAGGAAGCCTCTCCCTTTCTCCCTTGTGTCCACACCATCGAGAACGAGGTCTACAGCCAATTGAACTAAATGGCACACTAGGTTTTTTTATTCGTCGACTAGACTCGACCATACTAAACTTCATTTACTCACACACATTTAACCTAATAGAAAATCCTATATTAAAAACCTAACAATTTTTCCTACAATTATATTTTTTTATTATGTAATTTAAGCAAGACGTCCGTTGAATAATATTGTTTGGGTGAAAGCTTGGCAAGAGGGAAAGGAGCTGGAAAATAAACATTAAATGTGTGTGTAGACACGCGAGCTTTGCATTTTCTCAAGTGAAAGGACACCAAAAAAAAAAGTGACACGGTTAAATCCGAGAAAACAATTTTTTATAATTCTTTAACAACGTTAATTTATCGATATTTAACTTTGTTTTTGTATAGCGCGAGGCGAATGACAACAAAATAGAGCACACGCACGCGTGGATTTGAAATCAGCTGTTAGCAGCCATGTTGCAGGGCTCGTTCCAGCTGTGCAAGCGGACAGCTGACCTCGCCAATGCGTCCCCACTATTTTTCTGTTGTCAAGCAGTATATATATTGTATATATACAAACAAAAAATCACTCGGAGCCGAGATAGGGCCGTAAAAATAGAAAAAAACAAATCAATTCGATCCTTTGGAGTCGTCATTTTCTATAAATCCGTTATTAAAAATTTTTCTTCACATGTCACGACCCTATAAATTAGATAAATCATTTTCATCAGATAAATGACAGTATATAAAAAAAGGGATTTTTCTTTTGTCTGATAGCCTTGCCTCGAGTGGATAGATATTTTTTCAAATAAAAATGATATATTGTGAACTTTGGTAACACATGCGAATGAATTATGAAACAGGAGAGACATCAATGTGCTATTATGATTTTATATACTTGCCAAAGAGTCATTCGACAAGTCAAACTCCAGTTTTATATGAAAATCCACCCGATATCTCATTTTTCAGAGGTGCTAGAGAATTTATCGATAAAAATTTTGAAAAAACTTTTCTAATTTTTTTCTGTAATAAAGAATATAGTTTAGAGTGTGTGCCCTTGTCGCGTATATACGTTAGCGGTCACTAATTACTGATAAAATAGCTCACGTAAGCGTAATTTGTATTCATCTGTAAATCACGCTTTTAATCGCATCGATTTATCAGTCCACGTGCATGAGATATATATTTATTCGAGGCGTGTGCCAAAGCAGAGTTGACCTTGTAAAACGTCCATTTTCGTTGCGAATAGAAATAGAAGTATATTGTGCAGTTATTCCCGCTGTAACAAAGACACAAAGAAGCGACAATATCCTCAAAAACACTTTTATCTTACTTCTAAAAAAGAAAAAACCGAGTTAATCTGATTCCTTCACATTTTACCAACACAATCATGTAATTTTTTCAATATATTATTCACTAAAAATATGTAAAATAAATTATTTTTCATGATTTATGTGATAAGACACAATGGCCATCATGTTGTGACCGAGATTTTGTTCATTTTTCAGCTGCTCAGTGATTAGAAAATTTTTTAAATCCATTTATTTCTGTTCTAATGAAATATTAAACGATAAAATATGATTTTTATTTTTATTTTATCTGAAAGATATGGAGAAAATTGTTGAAAATAATTTTCTGTGAGATGTAATCTAAGAAAAAAAATGAAATTGTTGTTATAGGGATGCACTGCCTCTCCGCAATCGTAGGCGGGCCGCCTGTCAACGGGCTGGGCAGCGCTGCAAGCCGTGGAAGTGTGCTGAGCGTGATCCAAGCTCTTGGAGTCTTAGTGTGTGAGGGGAGAATCCAGGGTTCTCCACGTGGCTACAAAGAGGGTCCACACTGTGCTGCCCCACTGCAATCAGAGCCAAGTCACCATGTGTGTGAGAAAAACGACTATTTGGTAAGTTCACACAAACATAACACTGCCCCCTCTCGCTTCTACCCCCCGCCTGGGGTCACTGCACCTGCAAAACCCATGAAAACAAACATCTTTATTTATACTTACGAGAGAAAATGAAAATCTAATTTATTGTTTATTTATTTCAGTGCAACAGATACTTTGTACTTGTCAAGGAGATTTCAGATAGAGTTTCTATCGGAGCAAATTTGTGCGTTGAGGTTTTCATGTGCTGTGAATGCCCATGTGGACATGCTACGGCAATTTGTAATAATCCTGTCTCACCAATACCAGCCACATCGATTATGCAATGGCAGCAGTGCGAACTACTGCTGGAATATTGGCTGATTAGTGTTGTGTCCAGCAAGTAGGTTTTTTTTTTATTATTAAGAAAGTCTTTAAAAAGCTATTTTGAGCGGTGGAAAGTTTTTTTTTTTTCAGTAAATTTTCACCGGAAAAATACAAATTTTGATTGGATTTCAATTTTATTTTCTCGCATTTTTTAATTATTATTTAAAATATTGCTTTGTTAAAGCTAAACGAGTGGGTTAAATTTTTTTTTCGTTACATTACTGACTTTTTCAACCCTTAAAAGTTTAGAAATCGTATAATTATCGTTTTTTTAAGTTAAATCAACTTTAAATATGATTTTTCTGAATGTTTGATGACGAAAAAAAAAGTTTTTTTTTACGTCAAATTTTTAAAGCAATACTTCCCTGACAGATTTCGTAATTTTTCGGTTTTTTAGTGATAACTCGATAACTATGCGAGATAGTGAAAAATATTATTCAAGTGAAGTTATAGGGAATTTTATTTTCTACAAAAAATGTAGAATAAATTTTTTTGACATTTTGCCTCATTTATGAGATATTTCAAAAAATTAAAATTTCAAAAAAATAGTAATATCTCAAAAATTCGGGGAGATACAAAAAAATTTACTTAACGTTTCTTGTAGCAAATTGAATCCTCAATCATTTGATTTCAGTAACATTTTTCGTTATCTCGCATAGTTATCGAGTTATCAGTGAAAAACAAAAAAAAATGACGAAAATCGTGAAATCTCCAATTTGAAAATTTGACAAAAAATTTTTTTCTTCAATTCTCATCCACCTATTTTTTTAAAAATATTTTTAACTTAAATAACGAAAAAAAAAAAAGAATTTTATCCCCCTTTTCGGCTTTAGTAACGTGATATAATGCAAATTATCCTTAAATTGAGGTAAAAATTGATTTTTCATTGATTTAACCTTCTAGTAATGACTATTTCATAAATAAATAAATTCATGACCTATTTTATTTATCAGAGAAACAAAATTCGACTTTAATTCATTCATAATTTCTTTATTTTTAAAATAAAAATTTCCATTTTTTGCTTGTAAGACATTTTTCTGATGTTTAATTATTTCCAGGAGTTCCGAAATGATGAATTCGCAGGGTCTCTATCAAGCCGTACGTTCTCGACTGCATTTCAGTCAAGTAGCTGCCTGGTGGTCACGTAGCCAGGGAGCAAAACCGGCCTACATCGTCACAAGAGTGGTTCCATGCGCTGCGGACAATCTGAGCAAGTTCCGAGAGACTCCAATCGAGCATACATTTCCACAAGCGTCAATTGGCGACGGTAATTCCGTGAAGGTGACTGTATGGGCATTGCCGAGAATGGAGGAGGTGCCCACGCTCACTTGTCCGATTCATAAAGAAGAGGAGTGCACAGCGCGAGCTCTGACACCTACGAAAACTGTGTCATCCTGTCCCACCGATCTATCGGCATACGTATTGCCAGCTTTGGTGGATGACCGTCTTCAAACGCCGTGTAACCAGCCTGGAAAGCATCACTGTCGCTGCGAGGACGAGGACGGCTGCCCTCCGTCGCTGTCAATCAAAACAAACGGCGAGCGAAAGCGTCGGAGGTCATTGCCATGTGGTCCGAGCGATGTTGGCACTTGCACAAACTTTTGGAATCTTCCTTTGGCCTCAGTTCGCGAGACCTGTCACTCATCAATCGTCCCAGACACTGCGCGGACCAACAAAAATCAAGAAAAACGGTTAGAAACGAGTTTTGGCATTGATAATCGTGCTTATATGAATACAGGAATCCTCGAACGTTGTTTCAGAGCGCAAGTGAGTCTTGAAATACCGGAGGGCAATGAGGAAAAACGATACAAACTATCGTCAACAACTGTCACGACTGCTACACCGAATTTGAACAATTCTGACGATAAATTCAACTGTTTTACGCCCTATGTCGAGTCAATATGGCTGTCAAAATCCGATAAAAGTGATGGTAATGTGGATAAAATAATTACTAACAACGACAGCGAGAAATTTCATCATCGTCAGCCGGCTTGTGAGACAAATCGACAGGTAAATCCCTCTGGAGGTCAAAAATCTGACAATTTATTTGTTTATCATCAAAATCGCTCGCTTCCAACGCCTGTACACTGCAGCGATGCTTTGAACAAGTCAACAAAGGTAATGGAAAACAGTAATAGTAAAGACTTGAGTCAACTTATGTCAAAGTTATCCTTTCCAAAGGAAACTGGCCCGGAGAAGCCGGCCACAATGATAAATTGGATGAGTAAGACAACAAACAGAGTCCTCAGCACCTCGCCCGATCGGTTAACTCATGATCAAGCTGATGGAAATATGCGTAAATCCAAGTTAAAAAATTTTCTTCCCTTGAGTCAGAGGGAATCTGATGATATTCTGACGGTTCTTCGAGGCAAAACACCGTCGGCTCGTCGTCGAACTGCCGTTAAAATGCTTCAACGACGTTTGGAACATGTAGAAAAAATTCCAGAGGATGAATTTGGAGCTGATGAAGGCATGAAATTAAATAAATACGATTATTTAATACATTCGGAGACTCGCAAATCAGCGCCGGAGGTGTTTAATGACTGTAATCCAAGTGTAAAGTCGGAAGATGATGTTTCCAACAAAGCGGATGTGCTTTTGAGGGCAATTTTGCGTAATAAATCGGACCAAGATGGATTTAAGGACATATCGAGTGGTATAAATGGCCGAAAAAATGTTTCAAGCTCTGTGAATGGAGATTCTAAGAGTTTTACAAATTCGAGGATTCTGGCTGAAGATGAAAAATTTTTACCTTCCGTCCTAAATAAAAAGTTGCATCGTTTCAAGCAACTTTTTAAAAAAGAACAAGATAAAAAAGAGATGATAGATCCTAAATTAAATTATTCAGATTCATATGCCAAGCGAAAATTTAATTTAACCAATTGTCAAACACATAAAAGTGATTCTTTAGCTGCGCTGCATAGTAATAATCCACTTTCTCATAGTACAAATTCCGATTTTCCTAGTAAACAGTGTCAAATGTTGAGAAATGATAGTTCACTGTCTGTTTTGTCTGTTGATCGACATGGTAATGCCATACCAATTGAGAAAAAAATTAAAGAAGATCATTACAGACATGGGAAAAATCCTTTTTTTGAGGATTCTTCGGAGATTTTTGAGGAGGAAAACACTGATAAAGGTGTTCCATCGGTTATTGAGCAAGAACAATTCCGTAGATCGTTGGAAAATGCTGCGAGTATGGTTTTTCACAGTAGAACTGGTCTCCCACTGACTTCCAGCCCGGCTCCGCTCAGAAGAGGCAGCAGTTGCTTCGATTATGACAGCAGTTTGAACTCGGTTTCTTCCAAACGAAGGTGAGAATTAGTTTTTTATGTCTGCGATTGAAGGCTTTGATGTTGGTATTTATTGGTGGTATGATTGAATATTTTTTAGTGCACTGTTTGAATTAAACACACCACCGAGTCCGGGAGCTGTGTCGCTGGAGGAGGCGGACCGCGAGGCGGAAATTGCTGGCGAGGGTGATGACGTTGTAAAGCGCTCGTCGTTCCTGCGAAATCGACCGCAAAGTCATGCACTTTTGGGAAGTTTTGAGGAGTCGGCGTTGAATGGCAGGTTGGAACCTGTCTCAACGGTTCATGGATTTACTGCGGAAATTGGCGCCAGTGGGTCTTTTTGTCCTAAACATCGGAAACTTCCCGTAACGGTTTTCTTCTACACTCTTGGCGATAATGATAAAGTTTCCACGCCTTATCTTGTAAGTAGATGATTTTTTTTAGGGTTCTACGATAAAAAAAAATCAGATTTTGTCGATTTTTTGAGTTTTTCAACATTTTTTTTTGATAAGTTGAAAAATTTTGGTGATGCAGGGGTTGGATATGTGTATATACATAAACAAACTTTTAGGCAATTGGATTATCTTCAAAATGAGCTATTAAAAGTCGATGCAACTTAAATATTTCCGAAGATATCGAGTGGAGAGACGTTGCGTCTCTCCGCGCGATATCTCGGTAACTACTTGAGCTACAACAACCTTAGGGTGGTCAATTTGTAGGGAATTTAATTACCTTCCAACTTGCTAACCAGCATTTTTCCCGAATTTCGCTTGGTTCAACCGGTACAATCAAAAAACGTCCGCTCTGTGACAAAATTTTCCATTTTGACGATTACTACTAGGTTTAAACTTGAAATAATCAATAATAAATATTGATAAGTTGATTTTTTATGTTTTAAAAGTCAAAAATACTAGAATAAATATTTTTTCCAGGCCCATCTGAATCTGGGAAAGAAGGGATATCAAGTTCCAAGGAATGGGACTATCCAAGTAACGCTTTTAAATCCTCTGGGAACTGTTGTAAAGATGTTTGTCGTGTTATACGACTTATCGGACATGCCACCGCGATCCCACACTTTTTTACGCCAACGAACTCTACGAGATAAAACTCTGCGATATCTTATCCACCTTAGGTATGATATTTTTAACTTTTTCGAGAGATTACCCGCTAAATTTATATATTTTTTTTCCTTCCAGATTTATGTCCGGAAAAACCGGACGAATTTATCTACACACAGATATTCGAATAATTATCTGTCGTAAATCAGATGTGGACACTGCGTCTGATTTTGGTTCAGAACCACCGAAGGAATTACGCAGTTATATTCACGGTCCGTCGAATCCAAAATTCTCACCAAGATGCTGAGTTTTGTGGTTCATTCCGTGGGCTTGTTGCCAACTTTTTCGCCTATCTAGTCCTTCTGTCGTCGTGGATGTGTAATAATAATTGGCACAGAGATAAGCAATTTTACAACTAATGTGATCTGAATGTCGATAAGTATTTTGTCAATCCAATGCCTGAGTAATTTCTCAATATTCAGTCAATAATATGATTTTTTTTTTCGCATACATTGGAATATTTTGAATTAAAAACAATTTTTTTTCTCTTCAAAATGTGTGTATCATGAGGTGTGGTACTTTTGTAGATATAGCTTTAGAATTAAAAAGAAAATGGAGAGAAAACAATAAATTATTGTACGTGATAAAAGTGAGAAAAAAAAATATTGTGAAAATAATTCATATAGGTATTGTAAAATAATTTGAATTGAAAAAAAAAAAAAAAAAACAAAATCAATTAGATATCTTAGTTTGATGACAAGAAAAAAAATATTATATTTTGAGATATTTCTATTTTTCGTGATGAGGGAAGGAATGATCTGCAAAACTATGAATTTTCATGTTAGGATTTGATGTAATATCAGTGTGTCAAGTGAATAGAAAGCTACATTATGCATATATAAATATATATTTAAATGAACACATTTTCGTGTCCGTAGCACTGTGATGAAATATAAAACTTAGATTTAATATAATTAAAAAAAAAAATTAATCAGCTCGGCTCTAGAGTTAATTGAAAATGTGCTAATATTGTGTGTAAAAAAAAAAAAAAAATTGTGAAAGCCAAGCCAAAAAAAAAAATTCGAATTTTTACTTAATTTTTATCTTTATTTCATTTAAAGTGTCCATTTTATTTTGGAAATTCTCCACATAATTTTGATTTGACAGTTTTGTAGAAAAAAAAAAAAAAAAATTGGCAATTTAATGAGTGAGAGAAAATTTGCGAATATTACTGTGAAGGACGTGAATTATATCACTGCCATGCTTTATAAATAATTTCATGGAATAATCGCGAATTAAGAAAAACAAAAAAAAAAAGTATTATTTTGTGTAATTATTATTTTTTTTTGAAAAATTTCAATAGAAAAAAAAAATTCCGCAACAATTAGGCAGATTTTTAGTTTTGTTAAATTTTTGGTTTAAAAGAAAAATTTTTTGATGAAATAAAAAAATGTCATCACCGACCATTGAATTAAAAAATCAAAAAAATGTATTTTAAATTATCACAATATAGATGTAAAGTAGTCTTTCAGATCTCAATAGATATTTGTGATAAATTTCTCTCTGTCTCGAGTAGTGTTTGGAGTATATATATAAATATATCTTTAGGGGTTCATAATATAGTGTCCCTTGTATTTTATCAAGATACTTATTTTATTGAAGATAATTAATGGTGCCTGCACATTTCAGATTGAAACAAAAATATATATATGTATAAATAAATAAAATTATTCAGATATAAGTGTGTTGTACGGAATGATACGTTGTTTTTAATTGGGTTTACGTAAATTTTTAAACGAAAAATGACGAGTTTGCTATTGGAAATTTGATTAAAGTGTTTTTGGTTTCGTTTTTTTTTTTTTTTTTTTTTTTTCTGTTTTGCGAATATTTGTTTGAAATGTATACCGTTTAATCACACACGTATTGATGAATTAAATAATAATCTATATATACATATAAACGCTAATTTAGCCGAGAGCAAATGTTATCAAAGCGACAGGCATGTGTACATAGATTGCAGGATTATTTTATAAAATAAAATTGTTATCATAATGAATTTTTTTTTTTTAATTATGGTATTTCGTCAGTTAAACCATATTTTATATCGTATAATAATTGATTTAGTTTATTGAAATAATTTCCCAATGTTTTGAAAATTCATTTTTTTTGGATATCTTGGAAAGGATTGAGAATTACAAAAAATATCATAGAACATTTTTTGTAGAAAATTTAATTTAAAATTTTTTAACTTGAGTAAAATTTTTCATTATTTTGCTTATATACCGAGTTATCGTGAAAAAACTAGAGAAGAAATGAAAGCACACCGTTAATTTATATCTCTCTTCGGGGATTTACGAGGGAAATATTGACTTGAATATTTTAAACATTATTACGAGAACAGTCCAGACTTAATATAGTCCAAGTAGTGTCTCACGCCCGTATAAATTCCCGCCCATTCAGTATTTTCATTAGATAATATAGTCCAAGTAGTGTCTCACGCCCGTATAAATTCCCGCCCATTCAGTATTTTCATTAGCCTCTCGTGGATCTTCCACGTGAATACCGAGAATATAGTATGTGCCACTGGTATGTGCTGTAATCGAGTTTACCACAGGTGCACCATATATTTGCTGTAATCAAATTAATTAGTATTATTAAATATTAGAAAAAATTCACTAAAATTTAATTTATAAATATTTAGTAATTAAATTATTCAAATTGATGAAAAAA
>MVJL01004914.1:0-10474 GCA_002156465.1 Macrocentrus cingulum
GAGTCAGCCAAAGGACGAAGAATCGAAGAGGAGGAGCTGCAAGGAACACGGCGAAAAGTTGGTACGTCGTATCTTTCTCTCGCTCGCTCTGTCGAATAACGCCCGGTTTTCTCGGTCGCGCGTCCGAGCGCCCTTACGGGTAATTTGTTGTTATTGTGGGGTTAAGGGTCAATGTGTGTGAGCGCGGGTCTCCTTGCATTTATTGTTGCGTATGAGGGAATTAAATTAATCTAACATATTAAGAGAGGGAGTCACGTCGAGAATTACGGAATAAACGGAAACGAATGGAAACGGTAAAAATGTAAAAGAATAAACGTGAAATTTGTGAATGGTTTAATTATCGCGTGTATTAATTGTCTGGATCAATTTACCCGAGATACCCTGACCTTGAGAATATAGAGTCGCGAGGCAATATTGTCCTTTTCAGCGTGGTTTTGCCTATTTTCCTTTGTTAAATAAATAGGCTGGCGCCCGAGAAACGGTAGGTGAAATAATTTTTGAAAAAGAATAAGTACGAACGGTTTTTGCCATAGCTGGACGAGCATCCCGGAAAATATTTCCCGTTATATTTTCGGGGCCGCGTTACAAGTTATGTTGCGAAGAAGAATAAAAATATTTACAATGTCGGAAAAAAAAGGATTCTCATCTTTTTAAAACAAACCTCAAAAATATATTTTTTTCATACAAAGAAATCAATTTTCTACTATTTATTTCGGTTTTTTTTTAAATAAAAAAAATTTTTTGTACGAAAATTTTGTATTTTCATAGTCATTTTAAGAAAAATTTAAAATTATTCCCTCGATTAATCTCCAGATGTACCATCTCAAAGAATCCCACCTTATTTTTTAATTTTAGATAGTTGTAACAAATTTTAAAAAATTGAAAATATTTGAATAATTTGTCGATGATAAAATACTTTGACAATCGTCTGTATAATATTATATATGTAATCGTGATATTTTAAACTTTTCGCGCTTCTCGTCCAACGGCGGCTAGGCTTTTCCCGTCGGACGCGCCACCTACCCGTCGTACCTAAAAACGTAAACTAAAAACCTAACCTAAAAACTTGTTGCTCATTGAAATTTTGTGAATTTGTCGTGTTGTGATAATTTTTATTAATCACTCTCTTCCGTGATGTTGCAAAGCAGAATACTTGAAACCCATGAGGAATCCTACAGTCGTTTGATCGAGCACCTTCAATCACAACAATTGAAGACGGTTGATTCATTCAAGGAGTATATAGAAATGAATTGTGCATCGGTTCATCGGGCTGTGATTGCTGACGATGAGTACTTATCTGCAGTCACTTAGATTGGAATAATGGCGCTCTTGAAGCTCAACTCGAAAAAATGGCTACCAAGCGGCTACTCATCGCTCTTACCCGATGACAGACCCATCACTGCCATCAGCGTCGTCGAGGATATGGACAAATGTCCTCCAAACTTTACAGTGGTAATTATCAGCGTTAGATTAGAAAATTGTGTCATGGTAATTGTATTGTTCAATGACAGATATCGAAAACATACGATCAAGACATTGACGCGGATTTGTGGCGAGAGAGTGGGCTTTTCATCAAGAAAAAAGGCAGATATATATGCCACTCAAAGACTGAAGGCGTGCCGAACTACGTTGTCCAGGAAATGACGGTAATAAATGAACGAGAATCACCGCCAGATGGATTCAGCATGATTCCCCAGACTATTGATACTGGTGAGCATATGTGCATTCCTCATCACTCACTCGGCCATATATATTTGTGTCAATCGATTTTACCACACGGGTTAAGGACTGTATATTATTTATAGGATGATCACGAGTCGAGGATGTCACAAATTTCATTGACTCGTATCGTGACTTAATAATTAAAAACATCAACGAGGACAGCACAATCTGTCTGTCTTCGATCAATGGATGTTCGCAATGTTGCCCCACATTATTTATGTCCTTCAACACGTTCCGCAGTGGAGAAAATACATTGGACGATCATCTCGATTTTTTGTACCGAAATGGGCGATGCCCGTTGTATGTGGAGCTTTGTTTAACACCTCCATACGCCAAATCATGTCGACGGAACAGTCATTTTTCATCGGAGATTTGATATGGAAGGAAAAAGCCGTCTTTAAAGACGATGAGATTGATATCAACACGCTAGCGATACAAAAAACTGCTGACCGCGAAGATGCTCTACATCGATCAAGTTTGTGGGCAGATCTGATACCCTTATCTGCAGAAATAAGTTTGCGAAAAGCATTTTCAATGCCGCCGTATGACAGTAAACCGAAGAACACGATTCTAAGTAAGTAAAACTTCCGATTTCTCGAGATATTATTATATATATTATTATCATACTCAATTTAATTCCATTTAATGTATTCTAATTCCAGATTTACTCCATCCTGTTGTCGTAAAAAGTATGGAACGATTCTCCGAGAAAACACGACGTTTGCTGATGGCATCTGTGTTTACACAGTATGAAAAGACGCTACGTAGTCTAGAAACATCCGAAGTAGTTGACGATTTTCTGGAAGAAATACAAACGCACAAGGACATTACCAGTTTGTCATCGATGCCTCAGACTCACGCCAAAAGCTCTAAGAACGAGAAGACCTTGGAAACTAGTACGACACTGGACGACGATGACGACGACATTGACGAAAGCCTTTTGTTGGATTCCCCGGGGGATAGGTTTCTGAAGGATTCGGTGCGTGTAAAGTCGAATCAGTTAGTCCTACACACAGTGAAGTTACATAAACGTCCACGCATTGAATAAATCTTAAAAATAAAAAATGGAATAAACAAACTATAAAAAAAATGTGACAGAAAATAATTTATACTAAAAATTTAAGACAATAGATTAATCAAGACCACAGTTAGATTATTGATAGTTGAGGAATTAATTTTTTTGAGTCTAAAGATATTTTCGATGAAAGCATGATTTTTTTACAAACAGTGCGATTAAAAAAAATCGTGCCGTCATTGAAAAAAAAAAAAAAAATCATACTGTCTTCGAAAAATCATTCTATTGCACTGTTCTATCGCAAGACAGTCTGATTCGTCGATCGTTTTCAAACATAAACCTCTCAAATATACAAAGATATCATGTTCGAAGATATAATGTTCGAGAGAATTAGGTTCACCGATCCGGTTCACTCGCCGAGCTTCCTCATTGGCTGCGCCATTTTATCCAAGGCAGTGACCAATGAGAACACTAAAAGAGAAGAGAGTGAGCCAGATCAGTGAACCTAATTCACTCGACAACCCTATATTAACCTAAAAAATTGTATCGCGACAGTTCCCGTCAAGTTGAAAAAATGACTCCCGGCATTCTGAAAAATACAACAGTGTATAATAAACTCATTAGTTATCTGAAATCGAAAAATTTTTCCTCATCGGCTTCGATAAAGAATCACCTGAAAAAAAAAATCCGCACTATACACAAACATGTGTATGAGGACCGCTCGTACAAAGTCACCAGGCAGCTGCAATCATTCATTAACATCATAATGCCCCATGTACTCTATGTTCTCCATGGTGACGAGCTGTGGGAAAGAATGGTCAATGGCACTGCAATCCCCAGTGTGCCTCAGTCGATGTACCTGCTACTTACACAGTATCTTTTTCAACGATGTACTTGTTACTCGAACCAGCGCCCTAAAGCATTTATCACTGGCGTACTCAGAGACATCCTGGCAGAAGTCATAGACAAGAATTTGTGCATCGAAGATCATTCAGGGGAGCTCATAGCCACTTCAGATCCATTGGGCCGATCGGATTCTTGGGCAACCAAAATTCCTCTGACGACAGAACGAGCGATTCGGGAAAAGTTTCAACCGCCCCCGTTTGATAATCTTACAAATATAAAAGTAAGTCTAAACCTTTCCATAACTGTAACCGTACTGATAAGTTGGATATCTTTTGGTTTCAGATATTTTGCATCCCGTGGTCAGAGCCTCAATGGCTGACTATTCTGAGAACGTCCAGCAGCAACTGCTCATCGCCGTTATCAGTGCCTATGGGATGAAATTGAAGGCGTTAATGGGACCGCGCGAAAAGCAGAAATTCGACAAGTTTATTCGAGGAAACAATAAGCTGCTGCCGATCATGTCGTGTGCTGCTAATCCTGATGAGAGTCGAGGAGACTCTCCAGAAGTAGACAACCCGACAGACAAGACCTTGGAGACCGACGAAACTGTGGACAGGAGTTTCACCTCGGAGACCGAACAATTCGACAACACGACTGACGAAACGTCGAAGACTGACGGAGACATTCACGAGACTGACGAGACGTCGGAGTCTGACAATGACATTCACGAGACAGTCGAGACTGACGAGACGTCGAAGTCTGACAGAGACATTCACGAGACAGACGAGACTGACGAGACGTCGAAGTCTGACATAGACATTCACGAGACCGACGAGACTCCAAAAGTTCATGAAATGTACCAGATGCCTGACAAGGACTCGGAAGCACTCGAAACCACTCGGAAAACTCTACGTCGCTCTGCACGAATATCGGTAAGGATTAGAGTCGAGAATCTTCCTCAGAGGTTATTTATTAATTCTGAATTTTATTTTGCATAATTTAGGGGATCAGTGTCAAGAATTCCTTGCAGCCCTGTGCGGCAACCTCAGTGAATCCAAAGAAGCGGAAGTCCTCAACGTCAGTCCATCCTGGGAAAAAAAGAAAAAAAATATGTATAAATGTAAAATCATCTTAAATAAAAAATAAAGTACTTGCCATTTAACTCTATATTGCAGTGTAAATAAACTGATCTGTAATAAAAATTCAAGACAATAGATCGATAGAGACATTAGCTAGATTATTGATAGTTGCGAAATAAATATTTTAAGACTCGTATATATAGAGACTCGCATCTGCAGTGAGTAAAAACCAGTTCAAGATGTCTCCGGATACTGTAGCGTCTATGACATGTGCTCCATGATAATGTTAAACGGTTCGCACAGTCTGAGATCTTTGGACAATCAGGATCGGCGTCCACTTCTCACACAATATTGATATATACTGTCAGCTACCGAACAGAAGGCCGGTGAGTCCACGGTGAGCAAGGACTCGCGTCTGCAGTGAGTAAAAACAAGTTCAAGATGTCTCCGGATACTGTAGCGTTTATGACATGTGCTCCATGATAATGTCTAACGGTTCGCACAGTCTGAGATCTTTCGACGATCAGGATCAGCATCCACTTCTCACAAAATATTGATATATACTGTCAGCTACCGAACAGAAGGCCGGTGAGTCCACGGTGAGCAAGCACTCGCGTCTGCAGTGAGTAAAAACCGCAGGTGGGCTTGAACGCAAAACCTTTGACTCCACAGACAAACGCGCTGACCTACGAGAGCCCACCAGGATGAACCGCTGCAGGTTTTGACTATTGAGAGTCAGGCCTACAACTCCACAAAAGATGTTCCCAAAAGCGATCCCGTCTTTGGGACCCTCCCCTTGTGAGATCATCCGACTGTCAAGACCAGTATCCACTTTCTACAGAATATTAAACGTTTAATACACAATAAAAATATTTCTCTTTCAGATCGTTAGCGAAAAAAAAAAATCATGACACAAACAACGAAATTGGGCTTTTCGTTGCTACTGTGTTAAAATTTTTTTCACTAGCAAAAAAAGGTATATATTTTTTACAAGCAATCGTGTATAAACGCCTCATACACAATAAAAAAAAAACTTACATACATCGAGGGTTATAAAATCTCTTGGTTAGAAAATTTCGATGAGTGTAAGATTTTTTTTTTCCTCACTAGCACTTAACACAGTTTTTTACTAGTAAAATATACTATTAATTGTGTAAGCACAGACATCTTATTCGGCTGCAGTGTATTTTTGTTCATGTAATTTTTCTATACTATTATTATCAAAAGTCCACGGTAAGCCTGAGTATTACTGTATCTTCTGTCGGTCTAGTAATTTTTTTCATTGCTAGTAGAGTTTTCTGAGAAACGCCTACTTTACCGGGTTTTCCGTCGCGGTCTCTCTTTTATTAGGATTTTTTTCCACGACCACCATATCCTTATTCTGTTTCGATTTTCACTTACATCATTGGTCCTCAATTATTTGTTACAACGAAATAGTCTACTACAATTTTTATTGCTAATCGAAAATATCAAGAAATGCTCTAGCATATACGTATCATAATCTGGTAGTTCCGACTAATTCATCTTTCGATCCAACGACATGACTGTTACCACAATAACGAGGGGGACAGCCTCACATATCTATAATGCAGCAATTATTGTGATTATTTATACATACAGGGTGCTTTCGACTTGGCACTTTTTGCGCAAATTCGTGCAGAAAACGCCAAGGCTGCGTTCAGCTGGAACGCCATCCAGACGCCTATCCTCGAGAGGTGGGTCAGGTCGCCGTCCCATGCGCGTCAAAATACGGCACGTACCCGACGCGTAAAACTCTCTATGCCAATCGGTGTTTATTGCCAGAATCTCGCGTTTTATTGGATACGTCCGATACGTTACGCGCATGTTTTACGTCCATGGGACAGATCCCTCTCAGTGGTGGCGAATGGCGTTTGCACGCAAAACCTAGCCGAACGCACTGCCACAGGCGTTTGCGTTCTTGGCGTGATGGCGAGCTCTTCGAAAACGGCCACAGGGGGTCTATTCTCGAACAGATATCCCTACATTATCACGGGCGATATTCCTGTCTATAAACTCAGCGCTCATGAGCGCTTGCGAGCACGCTTGACTCAGTCACCCGACTTGAGGCGTTTGCGGCGTGCCGGCTGAACGCAGCCCTGGCGCAAATTTGCGCCAAAAGTCCCAAGTCGAAAGAACCCTATGTGTCTGCACCTATAAGGTGCAGACACATGGGAGGAATATTCAACGATCTAGTGACTCTCCACTCCGTTTTGCTCCGTTAACAGAGGGTACTTTCCATCTAGAAAGCACCGTGTCACACAGTGTCGACACACTCCGACACTGTGTCGCAGCCTTGATGGAACGCCGATGTTCTTAACCGAGCCGCGAGACAGCGCTTTTATCGAGCATTAGTTACTAAAATATTATCATATATGGTATTACTCGAAAAAAACTCAAAAAAAAATGCCAATTTTGTTTTAAAAAATTATATGGGTTAGTGATGAAAATAAATTTCATTGCGACTTTAATAAATTACCATTTATTAACTTAAAAATATAATTTCCACTTTTGGACTATTACCAGTATGGACGCAATTTTTTCAAAGTTGGTAGACATGAGATCCTTAAAAATTGGCAGCATTGGTGTGTCGACACGCGCCGACTATCCTTCCGAGCGTAGTCGGTGCGTGTCGCACTGTGTCGTTGAAGGAACACTCTGCGGCCGACACTGTGTGACACTGTGCCGCTCTGTGTCGTAGATGGAAAGTACCCTATATTCTTATTATTATGTTTATTATTATTATTATTATTATTATTATTATTATTATTATTATTATTATTATTATTACTCATTGATTCATGTACATTACCTATTTATCCTTATTGTTGTGAAAATGATGCTTGTTTAGTTCGATTTGTACATTATTGACGAATTTTTAATATGACACCGGGAATTTTCCAAAATGATGTATTGTACAGAAATTTACTTGATATATTGCGTTGAATTCATCAAAAGTTTCATTCTTCTTGTGAATTAAAAAAGTTTTTTTGCAATAACATAGTTGGGATTCGGAACAAAATCTATGCATGTAAAACATCCAGGCTTAACGATAGTCTCAAAAAATGTATTGAAGATTATTCAGACATTGTGTTTCTCAATCTACAATCAGAACACACGAAGAGTCTATATGCTCAATGGATAGATGCAATTGACGTGCATGTTCGATACTTTTTACGAAATGATACTACTTTGCTATCCCTATTTAAGTACAAGACTAATTGTTCTATACCCAATGCGTTACTTTCACAGTTAATATTTCAACTTTTTGGACAGGATATTTGCTTAGAATCGAACCTCCGGGGTAAG
The DNA here is from genome assembly GCA_002156465.1 of Macrocentrus cingulum. Classification (NCBI taxonomy): domain Eukaryota; kingdom Metazoa; phylum Arthropoda; class Insecta; order Hymenoptera; family Braconidae; genus Macrocentrus; species Macrocentrus cingulum. The sequence continues at coordinate 7,990 of MVJL01004914.1, forward strand.
AATTTTATGCTGCAGACGATAAAAAAAATATTGTTGCGTACTCAACACTGCAAGAAAACGATTAAAAAACAAAATTCTGTTATACCATTTATTGAAAATCCCAATGACCCATTCAAAAGATCAGTTGCTTGGGCCGAAAAAATTCCGGCATCGACGGTTGATAAAACTAATGTACTACCGTTCTCTTAACTCAATACGATGCTGCGTCATTTATTTTGTACACCGGAAGAGAATTCGTCGATTCATTAGATGAATAGATCAAATGTTTTTAGGTACATATGATGAAAAGTTACATCTAGGTCAAAAGAGGAAAACTCTCCTATCTTGAAAAAGCCAGATTTTTAATCAGCGTTCTTATTGGACGTTATATTTTCTCCTCTGTGTGCAATGAACGGACAGGCCAAGATAATTTTTTGCCCTTTTTTAATATCAATGATGATTAACTAATTGAATTTATCCTGCAGGTAATTCATGTGTCGTCATATGTAGTAAGTATCAACGTAATCTTATTTTAAATCTTCTAAATAATACATCCAATATGAATTTTTCTACAAGACATCCAACTAATCTATCTTTTAGAAACCAGGCAGCCTAACTAGAGCCAGTTGGGGACCTGTTGGTTCTGAAACGGATGAGAACGATCCCGATGATATAATAAAAAGTACAACCATGAAGTATTCAATCGACAACTTGATCATTGCGGTAAGTTTAACAACAGAAAAGATTTCAATACTCAAAAATTTTATGCAAGTTTTTAATAAAACTTGAATTACTTTTTATCTGTTTTCGTAGTCCCCAGAGGAGATTAAGTCCAAGCTGAAAATAAAGCGTGATAATCAAACTCTGAATCGACGGCAAAAGCAACAAAGCCCGGTAAGGAGACGATTTTCTGATCCTTAAATTTCATTTGAACTTAACACCCGGGTGGAAATATGTTTTACAGATAACACCAGCACATGAAAAGCATCACGATAGTGCTGAAATCATGGCAGATCAATCTAGCAGCGATTCTGACAATGAAGGTAAATTGTCCCTTAAACTTGAACAATTGAAGTCAGTACACCCTTGCAATCTAATGACCAATCAATCAAAATCTTTAAACGCACTCAGCTTCAGAAAAATCTACGGTGTCCACAGATGATCGTCTGTCCGAAAGTCTTAAGACATTGACTCAGTTTGTTATGAAACACAAGGCATCATCTATTCCTGAACAACAGGTGAGTTTAACGAATTATGTATCGAAGCTAGTCGAGGGATAGCTTAAGATATCCAACTAAACTACTAAGGAAACAAAATTTGTTATTTTATAGGGGAAGCTAAAGAAGGAGAAAACTAAGTTGTGTGTGCGAACGGAAAACCCGCCTCCCAATAAGCCGCAAAGTTCCACGGTCAAACTAAATATTAGGAAAAGACATGTACCCAGATTTTTCGTGTCGTCGTACTCTCCGCTCACGCTCAGTCCAATTGCTCCAAAAAAACCGTGCCGCAAATGAGAAATAATTTCTCAGATTCAACTCAGTTGTTGGTTCCATTTTACAAAACCACCCTCAGATTCTTTGTTATATGTTTTTAAAGAATCCCCGAACCCCATGACTTCTTGAATTGTCAGTCTATCTAATAAAAATTAATTCTCGCAATAGAAAGATTATTTATTTACTATGTTTGAAAAATCATTACTTATCCAAAAATAGTTAACCGAAGCAATTTGTACTCATGTGCTGTCAGTACTAAATAAAAATAATTATACTGACAGAAAAAATAATATTGTTTAGACTGACAAATAATAATAACAAAATTTAGATTATGACTTCGTGCTTAACGTTTACTCACAATTGGCGTCCTGATCAATTTGTACTGCGGCACCTTTTTCCAACAGCTTCCCTGGTGGAAATCTTTGACAACTTTTGATGCCTTGTTCTCCAACTTTTGATAACTATCTACAATTTTTTACAACTTACCTTAGAGCAGTGAAATTTGTAGAAAGTTGTAGTTTTTTGTAAAACTTATTTACAACTTTTGATTTTTTTCTACAACTTTTGACAACAGATTTAAACTCATTTATAGAAGATCGCATCATGTGGAATTCTTACGATGATCTACAACATTCTACGGAAATGTCATATTATAGGTATTCTTGTAAAAAATTATAGAATGAAAAACTATGCCAATAATCTATAATATTACCCGAAACATCATAAAAAAATTTCAAGTACTAGAACGTAATTCAGTACAAAAACAACATGGAAACCTATAGTTAGCGTATAAATCTCAACTTTTTATCGTTATCGAAAATTATCTATATACATATAAGTTGAGACAATAATTATTGACTACAAAAAATTTCATTTTGAACAAACTATAATATAGGCACAAAGTCACTTTATTAATATATTCATAGTATATACAACTTAAAAGAGATTTACCCAGTTATCTAAAAAAATAATAATATATAAATTTATATATACATATAATACTATACGCTATA
>MVJL01004915.1:0-119275 GCA_002156465.1 Macrocentrus cingulum
ATATATATATATATATATATATATATATATATATATATATGTAAAATCTAAATCTCTTAAAAATTGTGATAAACTGGTGCATTAATTGGATATATCGTGAAAAATATTCATAGAAATTATAAAAAATTGTTAAAATTTCTATGAAATTATTATTAATAAAAATTTTTAAAAAAAGTAATTTGTAATTTCTATTTTTCTATTTTATTACTATGGATTTTCGTCTTGTATTAATTAATCTGAGATAATAAATATACGCCCTAGATTTGAGTTTGAACTTTCCCCCTCCGACTTGCGCGCCAAGCGATAAATAATATGATTGGTCACTAGAGTATTCATGGTAGGGGGCGCGAGCCGTGCACTAAGAGAGTTACCCCACCCGCAGCAAAAGAGTTTTTGCACTAAGAGAAGCTGCACTAAGGCAGTTTTCACTGTAGCAGGTTGTAGCTCATCGCGCAGAGTGGATTCGGCGTAACGCCGCAGGGGTCTGACTCCACGCCAAGGTCATGTCCAAGTTGTACGTCAGAGAGTAGCAGGTTGTAGCTCATCGCGCAGAGTGGATTCGGCGTAACGCCGCAGGGGTCTGACTCCACGCCAAGGTCATGTCCAAGTTGTACGTCAGAGTGTCACCACATAAACCATGGCAAAAGTATCGGGTTACGCAGCGAGATATAAATCCAGGCTCAATGCAACAGAGTGTATACGAAGGAAAAAAAGGGAAAGTGGAAAAAACTTTGAGAATTTTGATCAAGTGCTGCAGCTGTTGAATCCTCAGTGTATGTGTGTGTGGTGTCTGAAAAAGGCATACACATGAGAGACGGATTATACACCTACAAAGAGAGAGGGAGATATCTTGCGCGCGTGTGAGAGAAATGAGAAATCTTGTATACGTGATACAGATCCCAAACGCACTTTACGATGTCGTGTCGCCGTCGCATTAGTCAACCGCGATGTCCCAATGAACTGCACTCTCTATACATACTCTCGGGTGTGTATAAGACTCGTTTAACCTTGTTTTTCCCATCGCATCGCAGTGACGCCTGTAAATTACGATTAGATATCCAACTGTCAATGAAACAGACTGATGGCCGGGCAATCGTGTCTGTACAGCATCAACAGGCTGCAAAACAGTCAATATATGCTGTTAACACAAACAATAATAATTTCTTAAACCCTCTGATACACAATTTGCAGTTATTTTTGTCAAATTCGTTGAAATGACGGCTTAGATTTTACAAAAAGTAGGAAAACTGTTTGATACAGCTGCATCTAGCTGGGCGATCACCTTCCTCAGGTGTAGAGGATGCTTAGGGCAGTGGTATGCCAATGAGAGAAGATACCTGCGAGTATAATATAGTGCCATGATCTAGATTAATGCAGGGAGCAGAGAAAAGCAGTCACGTAGCGCGGCCCACGCGCAGCGGTGTCCGCAGCAGCAGCAACCACTATTACTGTGTCATTCATAAAATAAAATGGCTACAAGTATCAAGTATATGTGTATACTGAAGGATGATAAAGGATCGAGGCTTGAAAAAAATCCTACATCACACGTACGTTCATATTTAAGTAGGGACGAAGGAGAATTTTATGTATATGCGACAGAAATATTCTGGGTGTTGATGGTTTTTGATACTGGAGGAGAAATCTGGACACACCCTGGAGCTAGAGGTGATTTCAAAGCGAGTGGAAGGCACATTATCGTTTGTATATACCCAATAGAAGACGTGGTATAAAGGGATTTCCGATTCTTTGTCGTGATTTTTGTGTTTAGGCAGTGAAGACCGGGCGCGAGAGCTGTCGGCCGATGTTGTATAATAATGTAACACACATGGCAATGCTTGTAAAACTCTGCGGGTAGTCTCGGCAACCGCAAGCAAGCGTCTGAATGACGTTATTCCCATTCATCGAGGCCCGGGGGGAAAGAAACAAACGCGAGTATCAGAGCGCTTGGATGGATATATCGTGTGGAGGTTGCTTGGGCTATGTGTGACCATCGCCAACTAGACTGGGTGATTACGCAATGTAGCGTTGGATCCGATTAGGCGAACCGCGGCCCCACGATGAACATCTCCCGAGGGTCGAGGGCTAACAGAGCCCCATATTGACAGGATCAACCGCGATGACAATACGCTAGCTCGAGTCAAGAGACCCTTGGAAAAATACATAAACGCGTTGCTAATCTCCTTGCTATGTGTCGTGCTCGACTTGGCCAACCATTTTTGACAGCTGTATTTCCATTGTTCCACCTGAACAACCACGAAATTCAATAATACATTCTATAATAGATTCTACTTTAAATAGAAAACTATATACTTTCACCGATGAGACACATAATATTTAAAAAACAGGATTTGCACAGCCCTTATGCGGAGCAATAGGGTGTGCTCTACACTCGTCTGATATTTTTTTTTTTTTTTTTGACGTAGACTCAGTTCCAGCCGCAATTCTTATTGTAAAAATACTTAAAATAGGAAAAGGACCATCAAATAAATAAGCGTCCTGTCATTTAGGTAAAAATCGTGCAACTCTTTTAGATATTTAAAAATATCAACGAAAGAAAAAAAGTCTGCCGTTTCGCTCCTGTCTTGACTCTATATACGCGGTTCGGTGTCAATGAAAGGCGAACGGGTCCTCCTCCCGCCCCTCTAAGAGATAATAAAGGCTACGTCTCCATCTAGTCAGCCGGCCAATATATTTGGAGGCAAAAGGTAGGTAGTCAAGCGGACGATATCAGCTTTGATAGCGAGTTCTTGCGTTGGTATAATGGAGACTGTCGGGTGCCGCTAATGCAGTAGCGATGTCGAGCAGTCTGCGTGTATCAGCGGGGCAAATACGTGCCCCCTGCATCTCTCTTATACTTCCCGATATCCTGGAAAATGTTTGCAAATACCTTATCTCACTTATCTCGTGTTGGACTGCGTTTAAAAACTTGTGGTTTCTTCTGGCATTTTGCAGGATGTTTGGGAGCATGAAGCGCTGTGCGAGGTGTCATGCGGCCATCCTGGCTTCTGAACTGGTCATGCGGGCACGAGATCTGGTGTTCCACGTGCGCTGCTTCTCCTGTGCAGCCTGCGCAGTGCCCCTGACCAAGGGCGATCACTTTGGCATGCGTGACGGCGCGGTTTTGTGCCGTATGCACTACGAAATGGGTGCGGAATTGCATCCATCGCAGAGCCCGCCAGTTCCAGTGTATCCACCGGGTCCTCACTACCCCGGACAGCCCTTTCCATCGCCGGAATTTCTTCACCACCAGCCACACCACGTTCCGCACCACTCGATGCACCCGCAACATCCTCACGCCATGGCTCACGCCAGTCCTGTGTCCCTGCAGCCGTCGACGCCGTCGGGCCCCGAAGTCGGCTCGCCCCCAAAGGTCCCCTACTTCAATGGCGCCGCTCAAGCTGCTGCCACTGGCGTTCCACCGCCCAGACAAAAGGGCCGGCCGAGGAAGAGGAAACCCAAGGACTTGGAGGCGATGACAGCTAGTCTTGGTAAGTCGCTGCGTTTCAGCGAAAAATCTTAACTATACAAGCTTCCTCCGATTAGCCGCACGTGTTCTCAATGCAAGTCGGCAAAAAGGGCCTGCATTACTCGCGTCATTACCATGAGCCAGACGCGCCGATCGAGACAAAGGAGCTCCGCAGAAGGGGGAAGAAAACGAACTAGGTGTCTTTCACGCTGCTGCCACTTGTATACAGTCCGTAAAATTGCGTATAGGCAGACTGCAGAGAGGGGTCGTCTCTACGTGCGCGTATATTTCTTGGTAAAATGTCAACTGGTAGAAGAGATGAAATATTCATTGGTGGAATAGAGCACGATGAGTTGTGCCATTGGATTATGAAAACGTGTTTTGCGGTTATTCATTTTTTTCATTGCGACTAAAAAGGTGAATGGTATAAATGTGTTTTTTTTCAACCATCTTTTCTTCGTTTTGTGCTGATATAAGTGCACTATTTACATGTATATACGCGATCTGTGCGCGGTAAAGTGCTTTGTCGATATTTCTTGAATGATTTTCAGTGTACAGGTAAAAAAGTTTTAATTTGAACGTTTTTTTTTTTTTTTTAAGGTAAATAATCTAGCAAAAGACATTAAGATTACAAATTTGAGGCATGCTCAAAAATGAAGAAAGTAATTAAAAAAATAAAACCGATTATTTTATTCTGTCTTTTAGTATATTATTTACTTTTGTTAAATAACAAACGTTTAAATTAAAACTTGTTTACCTCTTTTTATTTTCTACATTTTCGTTTTTTAAAATAATAACTTCACTTTCATTAAAATTTTAACAGCTTGCACTATACTTTTTTGTGATTCCAAGTAAAAAAAGTAAATTTATGGATTAATTAATCATAAATATACAGCAGGAATTTATCTTAGTGAATAAAAATGAACATTTGATGAACTTTAAAAATTAAGCATGTATCAAAAATGAATTTTTGCTGAGTACTGATTTTTTGATGTATTTTTACTGTACAAAAATCAAAATACATTTAAAATACATTAAAAGTTCAGTATTCAGCAGAAATTCGTTAAAAATACATTTTTTGATACATGCTGAACTTTTCAAAATTCATTAAATATTCATTTTTCTCCACTAACATAAATTCATGATGAATGACTCCGTCACTCTTTATTGATCAATTATATATTTATTTTTTCTACTCGGGACAGTATAAATCAGTTTATATGGAAACTATTTCAAAAATTCGATCTAAGCTCTTTCAAAACAAAGAAACGCAAACATCTATATCAGGTCAAGTTAAATAAAACTTTTTAAAAAATGATACTCGAGATTAAACTGCACTTATGCGCAACTTCACCTCTTATAATAGCCTATAACTGATGGATGCTGCAAAACACTCGGTGAAACAGTTTTTGCCCGATGGTTTTCGTTGACTATAACTGCAGCGCGCGATCGCGCTGTACACATAGCAATCGAGATGAAACGGACGTGACGGTTTATCATGAGCCGCCACAAAATACACTATAAATAACCTGCGCTACAGGTCGCTCGTATGCAATTAATCGTTGTCTATCGAACAATTTGTCTCTATACAGAAACACTCGTACATCTGTCCGCGAAAAATATTTAAAAATTATATCTCCTCCCGACAATTTTCCTCATCATCAAGTGTCTCCATATTCTTCTTTTCACGTCTATACATGAAGCAAGCGCGGATTCGATTTGTCGTGATGCGGTTTTTCTTTTTTTTTTAATTCCAACAAACATTTGCAGTGCCTTTTTCTCACGAGGCTGCTGGACGCGATTGCAATCGCGTTCGTACAAGGCGAAACAACTCCGTGCTATAGCAAAAGTGGCCTAAGGTTCCAAGGACAAAAGGCACACATTGGATCCAACACTTTCTGGTGTATACTACAGTGAAGCATCGGAATGGTGATTTACGGGAAGCGTAGGCGTTCGACGTTTGCCACCGGAGCTTGATAAAATTTGTCCGGTCGACATAAATTCACGAGTACGTGCTAGTTTTTTTTTTTGCGTTGCTTCACACTGCAGGCCTCTGTTTTTATCTCTCGGCGTGGGCAGTACTCTCGAAAATCCTCCAAACCTGTTCCAAAGCGTGCGACACACACGAGAGCGAGCGTGGGAAACAATGAAAGGCTTTCCTAAGTAAAGCGGGTTTTCCCGTGCATTCGCTACTATACGTGCGTTGAATAGAGCCGCGTGCGCTCTCATTTGACCGAGAGTAAATGATAATGATGAGGCGAGTCATATTTAGACAAGACACCGGGCACGCTCGTTTCAGGCTCTCTTTGATACAACCATTCGATTAGCCGCGAATGGAGTTATATCTTGACGATAATTATGGCGTGCTGAACCGTCGCAAGCACACGAGGTTAGAAGCTGCACGTAAGAAGTTTACACAGGCTGCTGCTGCAGACTCTAGCGCTGTTTGATGCGTATCACGGCTCATTAGCTCGAGAGTGCAAACGAGGGAAGGGGTGATAGCGAAAGAGTATGCACGAGTATATACATGGCCAATTACAACTCTATGCCGATAGTTTGTAAGCATGCAATTTACCGACGGCCCCCGACGACGATCATCATCAGCAGCGGACTCAACTCTGTTGATGATCAGTGTCACTGATGTCAAAAAGGCATATGTTCAATGTTTTAAAGCTAACTACTACTCAATATTCATGTATCTAGAACGAATTTAAAATGTTAGATGGAAAATTTGTTTCCAAGTTTTGCCAACATTTTTATGAACGTTTTTTTGTAATAACTCGGTAAATAACAAAGATAAGAAAAAATATTATGAGAAAGAAATTATTTGGAATTAAATTTTCTACAAAACATGTTTTATAAATTTTTTTGTATCTCTCTTAGTTTTTGAGATATTTTTGATTTTTTTAAATTTCCATTTTTCAAAATATCTCGAAACGGAAGCAAGATATCGAAAAATGTTATTGAAGATTTTTTGTAGGTAATTAAATTCTCTATAATTTAATAAGAGTAAAAATTTTCATCATCTCGCTTATTTACAGAGTTATCGCAATATTATAACGAAAAAAAAAAAAACAATTTATATATATATATATTTTCTTTCGTTTTTTTTTTCAAGCTTGTCTGATAATTTCTGTTGCAGATTTAAATTCAGAGTATATTGACATGCCGTTTGGACGAGGTCCCGGTACTCCCGGCATGCCCGGATCCAACAGTCGAACGAAGCGCATGAGAACGAGCTTCAAGCACCATCAACTGAGGACGATGAAGAGTTACTTTGCCATCAATCACAATCCTGACGCAAAGGATCTGAAGCAGCTTTCTCAGAAGACCGGATTGCCAAAGAGGGTACTGCAGGTAAGCACACTTTTGTCTATGGTTTTAGCGAATGTTTGCAAGCGTTCTAAATCAGCTCTCGCGGGGAGACTGCTGTTGGCGCAAAGCGTCTGAGCAATTACTCCAAGAAAATTATAGTGGCTCAGTGTATATATGGAGCCAAGAGCCATCTAAAGTGTTGCCAGTCAATGACGAGAGTCGTCGAAGCGAAACACGAAGACGAATCGGCGTCGCTTCAGTTGTCGTTTCCCCTTTTTTGCCTTCTCGACGCCCTATAAAAATATATTCACGCTTCGGCCAGCTCGGCGTGTATTTAGGCGCTTCCAATTAGTGCCTTCCGACGCAGTTATATTTCCGTCGACGCCGTTGCTTTCCTTCGTTAGCGCAACCTGGACTCCCGAGACCAATCGTCAGTTCCCCTCGACTTCTTAAAACCTCGTTATAACCAGTCGCTCTCCGTAACTGTTGCCATGTCACGCGCAAATACTGTGCGAGTAGTCTCCATATCGATCGCAGATCTGTCGCGTCTTGCTCGGTCGACTTTTTCGATTCGAAATTCATCGAAAAACGTGCTAGCCTGATGATGCGCGTGGAAATCATCTAACGACCAAAAAGGCTCGTGTTGAGTGATGGCTACTTTTTTTTTTTTGTAAATTATTTTCAGCCTCGCAACTTTCATCACTCTTTATGTATATGTGGGCAAAACTCTAGGGAAATCTTCGCGCGTTCATTTATTATTTTTATATGAAATATAATAGTATTTTTATCAAAGGAAAAAAAAAAAAATAAAAGCAAGTGTACATGCATTCATCCATGTTTGGAAATTTTTTTTTTTACATTTTTTTCTACTTTAAAAATTGATTTCATGTAAAAATTTAGCGATGTTTGATGGAGAAAAAAAAAAATTTTCCGTCAAATTTTGGAGACTCTACAGTTTTTGCTGATAACTCGGTAATTACTTGAGATAACAAAAAATATTATATAAAACAAATGATTGAAAATTTTATTTTCTATAAAAAATGTAGAATAGATTTTTTTCATATTTTACATCTTTTCCGAGATATTTTGAAAAATATGAATTTTCAAAACTCGATAATATCTTAAAAATTAAGAGAGTTAAGAAAAAATTTATTTCATATTTTTTGTAGATAATTAAACTCTCAATCATTTAATTTTTATAACATTTGTCATTTTTTAGTGTATTTATCGAGTTATCGTAAAAAAATCAGAAAAAATCACGAAATTTCCAAAAAGAAAATTTTTAGAAAAAAAAATTTTTTTTTCTCATCTGAATTAAACGACTCAAAACTCAAACCCTAAAAACGTAATAAATATTTTGCTGATAAAATTATTACAAATTTTAAAGAATTCCATGATAAATTGTAAAAAAAATTCTACTCCTTTTTATTGTTGTTTTTTTTTATTACTATAACAAAAAACTCGTCGAACATACTGACCTACCAAAAATCCCAATACAACCCCCCAGTTTTCCACACAAAAAACAACCAAAAATAAAAATCCCCTAGCAGCCAAAAAAAAATAAAACTCTCCAGCGAGACATCAGAAAAGCATTTGAACTCGGGAGCCGTGGATCGCGCGAGGGGGCGGTGAAAGGGAGACAAAACGAAGAGCTAAAGCGTCAGAGTGGGAGGAAAGGGAGGACATTCCCTATTGTACTTGGCGCGGGAGCGTGCGCCATCTTGCTTGATATTGATCGCAAGAAACGCGAATACTCCCGAGCGCCTGATGTGTTTGCGTCCCTTGTTGGCTCGTCCTTTCGACCGTAACGAGAGAGTCCTCTCGGGGGGATTCAATCGGGGGTGGAGACTCCTCGAAAATGGCGTAGAAGCCCATCTTGATCCATTTCCACTACAATATTCCACGTGAGATTTATCCTAAACACACGTTTGTGTTGCCTCTGTTTGCCATGAAGGCTGCGCGAGTTTTCTCCGTCGGAATTAATTACACACACTCCAGGTGGACATAAAGAACAAGCCTATACGGCCTGTCCTTGCACTTAAATGAGAACCAAGTTTATTTAATCACTTCTTGTCCACGACAAATTACACAAATTAATCAGCGCCTCACGACTCACTCTAATCTCCCTCTGTGCAGGTGTGGTTCCAAAATGCCCGGGCCAAGTGGCGACGCATGGTCCTCAAGCAGGAGGGCAAATCCGACAAGTGTGGCAGCGTTGATGGAAGCTCTCTCGGTGACCTTGAACTCTATGGAAACAGTGCTGGCAGCGGTGGACCACCAATGAGCCCGCCTTTCATGCTCGGAGGCCCTCACAGCCCGGCGTCACTCGCCTCGCTAGATTGTGCGTGATTTTGTGAATCCTCCAGTGAGATAAACAATTTTCTGTGAATATTTATTATTGACTTTTGTCGATAGAAAAACAAACAAATGTAAAAAGCCTGCCAACAATTTTAGTTGGATTGTTTAATGTATATGTGAGCGAGAGAGAAATTTAATTGATAAATGGTGATATATTTATCACCGGCTGTACAATAGATAAAAACGAAGATATACGCGATGACGGAGCGATGAATAATAAAACAGAGCCGAGTTTATTAGATGTGGATTTTAAGACTATGTATTTATTTCACTGTAATTTCATGTGTGTAGTGGCTGTGTGTAGTGTCTTAATTTCGTCCTGCTAAATATAATATTTTGATGATTTTTCAATTTTTCACTCATTCAATATAGTGAAAAAAAAATTTGCGCGCTGACATCTGTATACTTTATTGCAAATATCTCGATAATTAATTGAGATATGAAAAAAATTATTATATACTTTTTTGTAGGTAATTAAATTCTTTAAAAAAAAGATGATTTCAAAAAATTTTGTAACTCACGTTGTTTTTGAGATATTTGTGAAAATAAAGAATGGTTAATTTTTTTTTTGTTATATTGTGCAGAGTGTATCATCAAAAGGACGATAATAGACACACGCATGGATATTTATTTGTATAAGGTTGACAGCCAGTAAAATTTGAGTATCATTCGTACTTTAATTTCATTTGTAAATAAAGCGCAATTTCACTGAAACTGAAAAAAAATGGAAAAAAATATGATTGTAAAAATTTATTGGATTAATCATTTTGAAAGAAGCATTACTGCGCGAGTACCAACGAGTGTACAATTTTTAGTAATTCATAGAGTAATGTATCTGCATTATTAGAGGTTGTGGAATAATTGTTCGTACATGACACACTGATGCTATGAAAACTTATTACAAACCTTGTACAAGAGGAAGTTGATGCATAAGATGAATTTTTTCAATTGAATATATTTTGACTATATTCACGTGGTCTATATATTATGTGCAGATTTTCTCTGTGCTTCCAGTGATCTTTCCCACATGAAGAATAATCCACAACATCCCGTTCCCAAAGGAATCAAGTCATTTAGCGCGACGACGAGAAGAAGCTGCTGCATTAGAAAATAAATGAAAAAGACGAGTGATGGGCAAGCGCCGATGCCTGTTTTTTTCACAGGGGTGGAGACAAGAAAGAGAAACTAGAACCACGTCCAAGTATGGCTGATATCTTGACTCTGAAGTAGAAAGTCTGCCTATTTCTTCGGCACACTTGAATCGTGTTACTAATCCATCCAAGTACGTGAGTTTCGCACTCGTCCATTCGTCCATTCTCTTGTTACTATTTTTTTTTAAACTCATAGAAATCTACTACTCTGATTTTTCAACTCTTCAATCGTCAGCCTGCGTTATTCCACACTTGAAAGCCATCGCAAACACCTCTATGTCAAATAAAAACCTCGAGTACGGATGAAAAAAATTTCTATCGCGAGAATTTTTCGCTTGAAAAATCTCTCGCACAACACAGCTACAAAGCTCGTTTTTTTCACTCTTGAGCCGCTGGAAATAGTGGCCGATTTTTTTCACTGCTGACATTAGTGTTTAAAGTACGCCTTTTTTCACTAGTGCGAAAACTGCCCCATTTTTTTACAGATCCTGCAAACTCTTTAGACACTAATGTCAGGTGTTAAAAAATTAGGCCAATTATTGGCGGCACTAGAGTGAAAATCTACGACAAAAATATGTATATATTTATTTATTATTAAAAAAAAAATAAAAAAAATTTACAATTTTTTTCATGATTTACAGTCAATTTCAACAAATTCGGATTTTAAAAAGCTTCCTCCCTGTCCCCGCCCTTCGAAAAACGTCATTTTCAAAATTTTTTTCTGTTCATTTTGATATAATACAAAAAAAACTTATCAAAATTTACCGAAAATACATTTTTGTCATCAAATTAAAAAAAAAAAACATATATTTATATTATTTATTTATTTATTTTCAATGGCAGTAATTAATTATAAAGAACATCACATAAAATCAAATTTTTCTAAGCGATTATTAATAACTATAAAAAACTTTCGGAAGGACTTATGATTTATTTTTTACGAATATTTTTTCTACGCATAAATATTTAAAAATTGAGTTATAGTTTAATTAAAAATATTGGATATAGATAAAATTATTAATGACTCGTTGTTTCCTTTCGATTTAAGCATGATGAAAAAAATACTACATTTGAAAATTTTATTGATTATAAAAAACAATTTTTATACTGTTTTGTTTTGGGGGGAGATTTTATAGCATATAGCTGCAGGTATGGGGTATCAGGATAGCAATTTGCAGTGAAAACATGTAAAAAAAAATCGCGCAACACGGAATTGCACGATGTTGCACGGTGAGATATGACAGGAGAGTTGCGCATGGATCTTCAAGCAAGATTGTCGGCATTCAGCGAACGCCAGTAGCGATCTCGCGCGGCTTATAAGCCCAGAACAGAGGCAGAGGAGACAAGGCAGAGCGTTAGAATGCTTTACTGGGATTCCCGGGTAATGTAGCGAAGACACATAGCTCAGGATTTCCACGTACGTACGCATTGTAAAGTACGTACGATATTTATGTTGTACAATTTGCTTGGCGGCCCTCTGCACTCAGCGTATACGTATTCCCACGGCGCGTTGTTCAATTCCAACGATCTTAATTAGCTTCGGAAACCTCATGCCATGAATGGAGAGGATCCTCCGCCGTGCGCGGCTCTCGGATATATTATCCTTTCTCTCATTCGTATATCTCGAGCATCTCTCGCTGTTTCGGATGCATATAGATCCCGCCGCGCGTCCAGAATATTTCTACAGGGGAAATCTCGCTGCGAGGCAGACACAACACCCGGTCAGGATGGAGACATCGATGCCGTGTCTAAAGGACCCTCTTTCATCGCGCCTGTTTCCTTGTCACCGATCCGGGGGCATCGATCATCTTTGCTATCGACTGCACCGATCCTCAGACAGCCATCGCGACCATCTCCACACGCCTCATCGCTCTGGAGAATAAGTGGTCGACCGATAGGAGTGGATATATGCTCCAAGCAAGACATTTCACGCTGCAAAACAACTTGTTCCCATCCCGCTTGTTTTTCATTTTTCTATTCTCTCTCATATATCGGCCGTCTCACGTGGAAATTTTTGTCTTACTAAAAAGTCGGCTAAACACATTGGCAGTTGAGTATTTTGAGAAAATAAAAATTCTTTACTCTCAATTGTCAAAAATATTTTTTATTCATGATTTTTTCTCCAGGATGTCGTTTTTTTTTGTGTGTTTAATATAGATGAAGATAAAAATTGGTTTCATTTGTTTTTCTCGAAATCGATTTTTTAGGCATCTATAGAAAAACAATTTTCTTATAGAATATTTCAGAGTTGCTCTATTATAGGATGAAAATTTTTTTTAGTTGAAAAGAACGACTTTTGAAGTTTGTTGAGTTGAAAATAATTTTTTTGAGTAATAAATATAGTCTAAAATTTTGTTATTTGAGGAAAAAACAAGTGCGACTCATGGTTATAATAAAATTTTCTAATTTGATGCCTGAATGTGAGAGAAAAAAATTTTTTTTTAACCGAAAAATTTTATACATCGATTTATGGAATATATGTAAAATTATTTTCATAGGCATTGAAAAAATGTTTTGAAATTGTATATTACATGTTTTTTAAGTAAAAAAAAATTTTTTTTTCACATTTTCAAAGAGGTATTATTATAATTCTTGCAAAATTCACGACTTTTTTTTTTTCGTTTTTTAATGATAACTCAGTACTTAAGCCTGATTATAAAAAATATCAAATAGTCCACAAGAAATGTAGAATAAATCTTTTCGATATTTAGCTTTGCTTCAAGAGTTTGATAGCACAAACTCACGCGACTATAGGTACAACCGTAAAATGTAAAATAAAATTTTCCGACTGTAGACAGAAATAACGACGAGGTCACGGTGCAGCTGACACAGGAAGCGGAGGTGCTCTTGACACCACGGCTAGGTGGTGGTAAAACAAAGGGTAGCCTATGCTAAACTAATAATTCGGACTTGCTTGGCAGAATGAGGCGAAAAAAGGGTTTTTTGCTGGGTGACAAACAACTGCAGATTCCAGGGATCAGCAGAGGCTGTGAGCTAATTAGTGGTTCACGGGCAAGTCTCGCGAAGGGTGCTCACTGGAACCAAAAAAGCCCGGGTGTATTTGAATATATACGCAGTAGAGGACAGTGAGCGATGTTGCACCTGCTGCCTCGAGTCAGCGTAATAGCTGGGAGATGTCACGCAACTCGGCCAAAGTATGTATACACGCGTAAAGACTAAATTTGTTGTGTTCAAGATTTATTAAACACATTTTTTCCCTCACAAATCAACATTTCTCCCGTCTAATTAATGTCCCGTCAATCGACTTATAATTGTATACGCTTGTTGGGTAACGCCAATCTCGTGATTCCGGAAAAGTTCCGAGACCCATAAGCGTATAACAATTTTTTTCGCCGATCCCGCGGATTCCAACGATAAATCCTGCAGACATTATCTTAACTCGTAAGTAATTAGTGGGCGATTGAGAGCCTTGGGACTTGTGTTCCCAATGCTCGACTCTCTTTTTTTATCTTCCTCCATTTATCCTCTGTCTTCCGAGCGAACCGCGCACTCGAGCCAAGATTTTTGCGCTTGACGTAGTCCCTCGGATCAACACGTGACTCGCGCAAATTCGGTAGGCGTTGCTCAAACCAACAATAATGTTAAACCACCCTTTGTCTATATATATCCACGCATCTAAGCAAAACGAAAAAACTATTTTTCTTCCAAATAAAAAAAAAACTTTTTTTCATTCGCTTATAGAAATAAAAATTTTCTCTATTTTAAAATTCTTTCTGATGTACTATAGCAAAAAAAAAAAACACATTTACAAAAATTGAAAATGGTGAAAATTAAAAAAAAAAAAATATGAAATAATCGATTAAAAAAATCCTGCTGTTAAATTTCTAAGAGTAGACGCGATTCACGTCGTTGTAGACAACAAAAATGCACTTTCACTGATGGCGACGACAGAAAGCCTATAAAATAATAATAATAATAATAATAATAAGATAAAGACGTCATTTATAGTATATTAAGGATGCGCATAAAGTTACATAATACATCGACCACCAACGTGGGTATTTTATCACAGCTGATGATGTCTGAGTCAGAGCTATCGCTTAATTAGTCGAGATCAATTAATTTATAATAAGGATACGTAGGTTTTATCGCGCCAACCGCGTGATTCTTATCGCAAATATAATTTTCTACACTGATAGCTGTCGATTAATAATTATTGCACGCTGAAAAACGTGAATTTTGCAGATATAGAGAGCACGAGAGATATAACTTCTCTATACTAATACTCTTCGTATAACACGGGGAGTTCAAAGGACGACGAGGCGGCTCAGAGAGAGCTCTTTCGAGCTTATAGCCAGGTGAACGAGGAGCATCATGACAAAGTCGACTGATGGCTTATGAATTAATTGATGCGTCGGATGGCGAAAGCTGCGGTAATTGGCAGCTTATAGGTGATCGAACCTTGTTAGCTCATAATCCGGTGCGTGCTTTGGACGTGTGGGATGACGATTGGAGTATTATGATTTTTTGGCTTTTATTGGCAGAGTGGGATGATGCGGAATTCGGAGCTTTGGGTGGTCCCGTGGCTTCAGTTACACGTGTCCTTGTTATAATGACAAACTGTGGAGGAAGAAAAAAAATTGACAGAGTGTATGAGCGTGTGTAGTGAGGATGTGGGCGCGACATGGGGTTAAAGGTGGTTGAGAACTTTGCCATGTGGTCGCCATCAGCCTTTTGGATGTCCGAAAGTCACACTGGCTTCGGGGAAATTAATGTATCCGAAGAAATTAATGATCAAGTGGTCGTTAGGAAAAATAAAAATGCTCCAGAAACTGTTTAAATACTTATACACAAAGTCGGTGAGTGTAAAAAATTAAATTATAATTTTTTCATTCTATACAGGGTAACTGTATACCCAATTTGTTACCAGATGCCAAGTAATGACCAATTGACAGAGTAAAAAATACTAATCCAATGCGAATTTTGTGCGGAAGACGCGTGTATCATCAACTGGTGTAGATTTAAAAAATTTTCTTGTTGGTTTCGGGCGATTTTCGATCATGTAAATCAAGTAAAAGTGAATTCAGAGCCGAGAGAGATATAGAATATCGTTGGAGAGTAATAAATTGAGGGCTGGCGAGTGTATCGAGACCCGAAACGCTAAATCACAGCGAAGGAGATGGCGCGCGGTGCCTCGCGGTCTCCGCCGAGTGTCTGGATAAATAAACAAATGCGGATTAGTTTCCTGCAGGGGGCGAAGAGCCGACGTAAATCATCACGGGACTCGTTACCGGCACACGAGGCTGCCATATCTCCCAATAGAGTTGAGAGCCTGTTTGCCTTTTAATATTTGCTCTCATGCGAATCTCTAAGAGCTTGTCTACACACAGTGTCTTGCATCTGCAGCCAGAATACACGTCCATTAAATCAAGTAGCACGTATACATCGCAGGCGAAACAAAAAATAATTGACCGTAAGATCGATAAATCGTTGAGGAAAACGTGAAAGTCGCTATACCTGCGCTGCATTAAATACACTGCGTTCTTCATCGTACACTAGGCCTGCCCCATTAATTAACGCGTATTAATCCACCTTGAGCCCGTAAATATCCATAAATACGACGTTTAAAACTTGAATGAACGAGTAGGTGGCGATTGTCTTATGTGGGCCCACGTCCTTTGTATACGTGTGGGAGTACATATCCTGAAACAGTCAGCAGACACTTGGTAACTGTTCAGTTTTTCCAGACCATCTGCAAAACGCTAGATTCAAGTGAGATAAACGATGATTTATCATCACTAAACTCCGTCTATTAAGAATATTTACAAAATATATTATTTTTATACTAAAATTATAAAAAAAAAAAAAAAATAACAAAATTTTTTTACATAAAAAATATATTTTAATTACATAAATTTTTCAAATACATAATAAAAATAGAGGAATACCTTAAAAAAAAAACAGCAAACAGTTTTTTTTTTTTATTTGTCATTATCTTACTGACTCAAGTACCCCATTTTGCCCCCGTATGCTCATATTTTGTAAATGTTTTTTTTTTATATTGAAAAAAAAAAAATTTTGTGATTTATTCTATGAAGGAACTGCTTTTGAAAATGTAAACTAAAAAAAATATCCATTTTTTAAACATATTTTGAATGAAATAAAATTAAATTATCAATTATCAAAAGAAATTGTAAAATTTATATAAAAAATTGTGTATTTTGAATTTAATGTTGAGAAAAAAATTACAATATTTTAATAGAGATGTTATATAGCACGAGAATTGCTTAATATCTTGATTAAGTGATGGAAAAAAAAACAAGTTTTTCGAATTAAATCGTGTGATAAATATTTAATTTGATTATTATTTGGTTCCAGTTAGTTAAATTAGTCTCGACTGAGTCTGAGAGGCAGGAGCGTTTCAATCTGACCTTGGAAACAATCGAAATTAGCATAACGGAAGTTGTACCGGTTCGTTATCTCGACGAGGAAGCTAGAAAGTACCGCAATAGTAGAATTTAGTTGTCTACCGAGTATAATCACTATCTCAGATTCTCCTGCACTGGATACGATGACAAGAAGTGATAGACCTGGATGCGCTGCAGCCTTCGAGAGAGGAGGGTTCTAAACACTCGCGGCTGCATATATGCGATGCGAGTTTATCGCAAATAACACATAGCGCAAGAAAGTTGCTGGGAAGAGCGCGAGAACATCTCCCCTGGAGGTCCATTCACCACAGGGCGCTTGTTTATACCCACCAACTTACAAACCTCTTTACAGATCGTTACTCCGCCCTGTCGAGACACTCATAAATCCGTTCAGATCCAGCTTTGACCCACAATACCTCTGCAGAAACTTTGCAGAATGGTCAAAGGTCACTGTAAATATAATTGTCCACCTCCCGTAGGGCTGCATATTCATCTAGAAAAATTTATTCCGCGAAATTCTACGAGATATTGGTCATAAAGATGGAATTTACCTAACAACAATGTATTATTCCTTACAAAACACACAGCTTTGTTGTAAAAAATACACGTTAAAAATTATTTTGAGCGTCTTTTTTGTTTAATTTAAGAAGTTAAAGACGCGCCAAGGTGATTTATAACTCTTAAAATCTCGAATTTTCACGATTATTTTACTATTAATCAATAAAATTAATGATAACTACCGAATTTGGTCATTAATATGGCGATTTTGCATATTTATGTAAAGGCGCATGAGCTTGGCGCTCATTTTTTACAGCGAAGCTGTATTTTTGGGAGATTTCACATATTATTTTGTTAAAATAAGTAGAAAAAAATGTAAAATCTCTTGACAGATTTTTCATCAGTAAAAACCGTATAAAACCCGCCTGGACCTCCTCCTCAGTGCAGTCATCGATTTATTACTTTCCCCAGAATCCATAACACAATCTAATTCTGTTTATAACTCGACACAACCAAAATTCTAGACCTCCTCCTCAGTGCAGTCATCGATTTATTACTTTCCCCAGAATCCATAACACAATCTAATTCTGTTTATAACTCGACACAACCAAAATTCTAGTCTGAAATACACACAGTAGCATGCAGTACATATACATGTACTGCATTTCATGTATCTTTTCAATCAACCAATATAACTCGACACAACCAAAATTCTAGTCTGAAATACACACAGTAGCATGCAGTACATATACATGTACTGCATTTCATGTATCTTTTCAATCAACCAATCACAGCACAAGAAAATTTCAAACAACCGATCAGCAAAATGTCCAATTCCCCTAGATAAAAATCGGTTTTGTACCAAAAATCGAGGAAACATTGCTAAGGATTTATTTTCCTCACTACTGCAAAAAAATCGGTTTTGTACCAAAAATCGAGGAAACATTGCTAAGGATTTATTTTCCTCACTACTGCATCAAATTTAATAATTTTGGGCCCAACAGGAAGGGCATCGTCGACTTAATATACGCATCTAAAGAAAAATTTGGATAAAAAAAAAAGAATTTGCAGAGATATTTCAAATTAAAAGTTGAAACATTCTAAAATCCTAATTTTTCCTGTAAAGATACTCGGTTGTTTCTATCGAGTCTCTTAATTTCACGAGAAATCTCAAAAACCGCTTTAGATAGGACAATAAACCAATGAAACTTTTTTATAGAAAATTTAATTGTCTACAAAAAAGGTCTTATGTGTCACCAAAAAATTCGCCATGGTTTACGAGATAAAAAAATTTTTTGTTGAATAAATACAGTAAGCAAAACGTTAGGAGCACTACGATGGGTGAAGGAGTGTGTAAAATGTAATTTAGTGTCCTGAGGGGTGAAGATGAGCTTGGGAATGACGTCACGGCGTATATACACGAATCTGCTTAGGGACTCATCGATCATCAGAAACGCGACGAGTTGAGTGGTCGCAACGTGAGCGCCGGTCGACATGACACACAGAGAGGACGCGAGGAAAGATAGTGGTATATAGAAGTGTGGCGCGAGACCACACGCAACATTGCAGCAAATATCTTCACAAAGGGTTTTGGCAGCAGGAACTATTATATTCTGCGATAGGGCACATTAGACTCCGGGTCGAGTGCGCAATTTCTCATTTCACTTGACAACTCCTCCTAAATCTTTATCATTAAGGTAAAGCCCTGGTCTCCAAAGGCACAAACACAGTCGTTGACTGTACAAAATGGCGCGCACGTCAGAAGAGACTTTGAGACATGATATCGCATGTAAGAGGAAGCCAACGAATAAATTGGTAGGGAGGGAGATTGGTATATGGCGCGTGGGACAGCCCAGTGTACATTTTCATTCTGCCGCCAGGGAGACGTTTTGCCCCCTGTTCCTTCCGGATTTATTACCGCGAGAGCAACGCGACGAGAGAGGGTCGAGACTCTATATGTGCTTCCATATGTATAATATATGTGCCTTCAAGTATGTGCTCCATGTAAGAGGAGAAGGAGTCTCGCTGTACTACGAGCTAGCATGCCGTGCACTTTCGACTTGTTTATGCTGCTTGACATTTCGACATACGTTCCGCCGAGTGTTGGACAACTTGTCGCTAGACATAGGCAAACTGCCTCCGAAGAAAGATGCCTTTCCAGCCGCCAATCACTTTTTTTTCTCTTTTTTTAATTCGTCGATTTTCTCTACTGTATACTTTGTCAACAGACCCATTATTTTTTAAATAGTGAATATAATAGAACGAATAAGATATGTTACCGACGATATTGCGCAGTATAAAACGGAATTTCGATTTATAATAAAAGTAAGAAAATTTTTTTCTCGCTTTTACTATCCTGAATAGAAAAAATAAATATATAATTGATCAATGAAGAGTGACGGACTCATTCATCATGAATTTATGTTAGTGGAGGAAAATGAATATTTAATGAATTTTTAAAAGTTCATGCATATACCAAAAATGTATTTTTAACGAATTTCTGCTGAATGTTGAACTTTTGATGTATTTTAAATGTATTTTGGTTTTTGTACAGTAAAAATACATCAAAAAATCAATACTCAGCAAAAATTCATTTTTGATACATGCTTAATTTTAAAAGTTTATCAAATGTTCATTTTTATTCACTAAGATAAATTTCTGCTGTATATTTATGATTAATTAATCCATAAATTTACTTTTTTTACTTGGAATCACAAAAAAGTATAGTGCACGCTGTTAAAATTTTAATGAAAGCGAAGTTATTATTTTAAAAAACAAAAATGTAGAAAATAAAAAGAGGTAAACAAGTTTTAATTTAAATGTTTCTTATTTAAAAAAAGTAAATAATGTACTAAAAGACAGAAAATAATCAGTTTTATTTTTTTAATTACTTTCGTCATTTTTGAGCATGCCTCAAATTTGTAATCTTATAATGCTTATTATTTTCTGTCTTTTGGTATATTATTTACTTTTGTTAAATAAAACCGTTTAAATTAAATTTTTTTACGTCTTTTTCACAATTTTGTACTCATTTTAATTTTTTTCTTTCTTATTTGTGGGATTGTTGACTTAGATATTGTGTATAACTGACCTTTTGGTTCGAAGCTCATGATTGAGGACGTTTTCAACTGCTGCCCTTGATCACGATGTCACCCTCGAGTACCCGGCAACACCATGCTCTTCATCCAGCTGATGAGAGTCCTCGTGATGGGAACTGAATTGGTTGAGTGGCCCCGCGGTAGACAATGAGCAAGTTGAAGATCCCTTAGTTGCGGTATTCCTGCAGATAAATTTGCGATTAATCGAAATATCGTGAGAGTGGTAACTCACCAATGACAGTAACACTGTCATTACAATTTCAGACTAGTTGGTGATGGACAAATTTGGCTAGAAAAATTGTTAAACACACATCAGAGCCAACTGCATTCATTATAGCTGCCATTATGAAATTTAATAATAAAAATTTATGAATGGTTTTAAAACTAATATAATTAACCACTGCCTGGATGTGAACTATAAAAAGTCTAGTCTGTATTAAAACGTTTTGCGGAAACATGTTGGCAGATAATAATATTGGTTTCAACTCGAGATAATAAAAATTGTGTGAAAAACTTGTTGGCGGAAGTTGCGGGACAATTCGCAGCGATTTCATTGAAACTGTTGTTGAATTTTTTTGACCTCTGCTCGAATATTCGATTCAGTGATTTTAACATTGCAATATGATACATCCCAAGTGGAAATAATGGTTTAATAATCACGAAAAGCCCAACTTTGATGGAACATAGTCGACTATTATCAAGAATATCTCAGAAACTAACTGACCTACGATAATTTATGTTATAATCAATTTTGTAGCTGATAAAATTTTCTACAAAATTGTTGGAATAAAAATTTTTGTCAGATATGTTGCAAGCTGTGAAAATTAGCTTTGAAGAAATTCGCAGCAGTACTGGCTCTATTATTTTGTCTCTCGCTTCCTTCTCAGAGTGATCTACGTATAGCAGAATCGAGTCTCCACCGGACTGTCGGTGATGGGAACACTGTGAACGTGGACTAACGATCGATTCTGAGCCTCAGATGGGCATCGGGCCGACTGATTTCGTGAGTTTCCCATGGCAGAACCCAAGTCACCCGGTCCACCTTCAATCGAAGCGAGCAGCCGCCTCGTCCTGAAGTTGATTGATGGATCTAGTGGCGAATTCCCGTAGTAGAGCCACCAGAACATGTGGGCGTGCATAGCCAAAATTGTCACAAAAACCCAGGTCTGCTCTTACGATTGGAAATCACACACGTCTTCCATTCCATACTCGTGCCTGGTGACACTCAATAAACTGACATACTGTTATACACCTTATAATTAATATTAAATTTTCAGAGGATGTGTGGGCGTTGCTCATTAGAGTCATCAAAAATTGCTGACAGCAAAATTTATTCTGCTGATCGATGAAAAGTCGAATTTTTTTTTATTCAAATATTGATCACTAGAGCATTTCTAATAAATTAGTAGCTAGAAAAAAAATTTCTAATCATGATTACGATAGATAATTGAATTTTTTAATAGTAAATGAATTTTTTTTATTCAACAAGAATATTAAAAGAGACTGAAATTATAATTGAAACACTAAAATCTTTAGAATTTAATGCGTTGAAAGTAATAATTATTAAGCCATCAATTTTGAACAGTATATCCTCTCATGAAAATTTATAAAAATTTAAAAACAATCATCGGTGACATTTTTATCGATAAAAAACTTTTGGTTTGTTCTCTGTTCAAATTTCTACGAATTTTACATATATTTTTTAGATTTTTAAAAATTTTTAAATAATTTTCAGAGCATATAAAATAAATTTTTTTTGAATTTAAAATTTTTTAGACTATTTTAATGACATTTTCAAACGTAGTTACAATCGATACGGTAAAACAATAAATATTTTATTACGACTGTTCTATATTAGTTAAAAAAATTTTTGTTAATGCGCATTGTTGTGTAATTTTTTATATGAACACTTATCGAGATTTAATATATTATTATTTAATGATTTAAAAATCCAATCTCCCCTATATACAACATACGAATATTAAAATATTTTTCCACTTATGCAGAGTTATTATCGTTATTACCGATCTATTTTTACTGTAATTGACTTTCTGAAGGAGTAAGCAGTTTTAGCACACTGAGTGATGGAGATCTAGAGGACTTAAGACCCTGTAATACCAGTTGTACAATCATTAAGCTGTCTCACGGTGCTCATAGGCGTATAAATCAATATTACTGGCGTTATCATGTCAGGGTATTGTCGTTAATTGAAATGAATCGAGTGTCCTGTGAACCTGCAGCTACCTGCGCCATAATTGACAGCATTTGTTCGCCAATAATCCCGTAGGTGAGTCAATTAAAATTATTTACCATCCCCTGGAAGCCGTCCGCCCCTTTGAAAATGCTATAAAATCACTCATGCAACAAGCGCAAATTTTTTTTTTAATTATTACACAAATTAAATTTTTTTTTCCAACAAACTTATCATAAATAATAACTTTTTAGCCAGGAAAAGTGATTAAAAAATTTATGTTATTATTAAAAAAGATCATTAAAAGGCAGAAAATTGATTTAACAAAGGATTTTATGGGAAAAAAAATTTTTTTTTATCGCTCAGCAACGTCTGTAATTGTCTGTATACATCCTTGGTGTATTGTGGGCGGAAATATAAATCATAGAGTTCAATTGGTTTGAGTAAAGGACGCGTATGAATAATCATTGAGTCTTGGGGCGGCATGTAGGCGTATCCCAAGTGTTTAACGATAAGTTTTTGCGCCGTGATGACGTCCGGTAACACAAATCCATAATAATCGGTCGACTCGTGCGAACGGAGGGAAAATAAAAGACGAAAATAAGAGGGCGCACAAAATTCGGCGGCAACATATAACATATGGAAACAGTTTCGCATTACGCTGCGGCGCGGTTCTGTTTCAAAAAGGAGGAAGAACACGATACAGTGGCGCCAGGCCGTTGCCAGTCTGACACGCGATACGTCTATGGGGGTGTCACCGCGACGCAGAACAAGGGGGACCGGCTGTATGCGCGTCTCAAATCTCGCTCCAAGTAAGAAGGAGTTGCGGTTTCGAGAAAACGACGAGTGTCGCTCGTAGTCGCCTACCATGTTGCGGCTAATGATGCGTAGAAGGAGAGTTTTCGGGTTATAGTTGGGGGCGGCTGTGGTATCCGAGTTATTTCGGAGACTTTGCGCGACGTGCGCTATACACGCGTATTCGTCAAACCGTCAGACGTTTTATCGGCATTGCCTCCTGGAATCGACCACATTTATATACGTTTCAAGAATCTGAAAAAATTAATTTCCCATAAATTTAGTGCATTGACTAATAGGTAGAGAAAAAAAAATTTTTTCCAAATTTTTCTGACTTTTTATCTGTGCAATAAAACAATTTGTCTAAGAAAAATGATATTTCATGGGAAAAAAAAAAATATTTTTTCACTTAATTAACGGATTATATCCAATTGCGAGGTCGAAAAAACGTTTTTTTATTCATTTTTCTTAGACAGGTTTTTTTTTTTATTTTACTAAAACAATGAGTATATTGATGTGCTTTTATTGATGATCTGGGCGTACTGCAAAAAAACGCATTTTGCGGTGACCACGATGCCGCGAAATTGGTTAATCCAAAATCGAAAAACGAAAAAGATTCTTTTAGAAGATTAGTCCAGTCTATAATTAACTAAAGGATTAGTCAAAATTTTGATTTTTGACAAAATGGCGGCTTTACAAAAAACAAAATATCCGATTTTCGGCGAAAATTTAACAGTAAAATTGCTAAAAAAAATCGAAATAATGACTTAAACTGTAAATTCTTTTAATTAATCCAAGGAGAATATATCTGCAAAGGTTGTGCCAAAATTTCAGAGCGATCGGTCGAGTTTTTTTTATAAATATCATGGTGCACATCGGACCATGCACAAAAATTCCAGAAAGGGAAAAAAATTCGTTTTTAAATTTCAACTAGATATAAATTTTTAATTATAATTTTTCTTCATTTATTGTATGATAAAGGGTTGGGGAGTGAGATATTTTCCGCGCTTGAAAATTACGTTGCAGTAATGGGTACAATTTAATAATCATAGAAAAAAATTTTAATTGCACTCGGCCCGCAACGGGAAAGTGTTTATTTTCCAAATTAAAAAATTGGCAGTGGGCATGTATTATCCATTGTGGATGTTGTTTTTAATTAATTGCAAGAAATAATATACACAGTATTTCTAGAATAGCTCTATATGCCACTCAGTGCGAGCAGAGGCACATTGTTATTTCGAGAAAAAAAGGGAGAAACGCGAGAAAAAAAAGCCTACAATTTTTTTTTTCTTTTTTTTTTTCAAGCTGTGAAACCCAACGCGACTGCAGTTGTTAGAATAGCTTCCATTCTTCTCGTCATCCCAGTTTCCGCGCCCCTTCCTTCCGTTTCCACCCGTTACCGCGCGCCGCGTTCTCTCCCTCTGGCCCTCGTCTTTCTGCCTCCCGCTCGCTCTGCACCCCTCGTGCACAACGCAAAATCCGGGCTCCCTTTCGTCTGCGAGCGAAGAATGAAATTACCTTCGTTACGCGCGAAACGTGCCTCCAAGTCAGCCTGGAGAGTCTATACAGTGTTCTATATAGCTGAACATATATTTTTTTCACATTTTCCCCTCGTGATGCGGACACAAAAATATAGGAGGTGAGGTGAGTGTGTGCCTCCCTTTAATAATCCACGTCAGACCCTTTTCTCACGTACTTTTTGACTCTGTCGATTATTACCTGGCGCCATTTGCGCGCTGATAAATGTAAAAAAACTCACAACAGTGAATTTAGTTATTGAGTGTGTAGAGATGAGAGTTCATGAATGAGCAATCATCAAGTGCTCTCTGCCATCAGAAGATAGATGAAGTTCCGGTTGATGTATTGTTGCGATCATGCACCAAAAATATAGTGTTGTTAGATGATGGTATCCTTCAGGGGCTCTCAATAACCATTGTCCAACAAAGGGCCCTGTCAAAACTGCTATTGCAAATTTGCTACTCCATGCGAGCACACTCGAGGGGTTGAACGTACAACGCACGCGGGGACCATAATCTTTATCGTTTCGATGCAATTCAATGGCTTTATTATCCTGTTAGTTGGATATCTTCTGTTCTTCCATTTTCCACGCCGAATAAATTCTATGCTGGCCAATTTTATCAACAATACATGCATTTATACACTTTTTTTTATCATTTATGTAACAAAATTTAAAAAAATCGAATATTGTGTATAGCAAGTGTGCAATGAATTTTTTAACAGCTGACATTAGTGTCTAAAAAGTTCGCAGGATCTGTGAAAAAATGGGGCATTTTACGCACTAGTGAAAAAAAGACGCACTTTACGCACCGCCGTCAGCTGTGAAAAAATCGGTCACTTTATGACGTCTCAAGAGTGAAAAAACTGAGCTTTATAGAAATATGTTGGGAAAAAATTTTTTTACAAATAACTAAATAGAAAAAAACCAAAAAAATAAAATAAAAAATTAAAATTTTTCAAAAGCAATCAAGAAAAAATTTTTTTTTTTCATTAAATTTTTGTTCCAACATATTCGGTGTGATTTTTTTTAATTTTTAAAATACTTTTTGAAACATCAATTGCCTATATAGTTTAAACATAAAAAAATTGATATTATACATCCATCGATTTTTTTTATAGTAGATCGATAAATTGAATTACATTATTTAATTATAGCCGAATTAGTTGGATGTACGATTGAAGGATAAAATTCCTATATAAGCAACGGAAACTCACCCGTGTGTTTATACATAAACACACACATTGGGCCGCATGAGCACGCGGTCTTGAACCTTTTGTCGTGCGCGGGACCATCATCATCATTGCTTCTATTATGTGTACAACCTTTATATAAATATATTCATAAAGGCGTCCGGGTGTGTTTATTACTTTACATCATATGCAACGTGCAAATATTTTTGCTACACGAAAAAATACCTATATCAATTCCAAAATACACTTTCATATATTGACTTTTTAGATTTTATAATAAAGTTTTTTTGCTTTTGACAGTTCAAAATGACGCCAGGGGGTTGATGTTTTTTTTTTACCTCAAAGCAACTATATTAGAAAAATATCATCGTAAAGCAGAACATTTAACTCTGTATTCCATATATTTATTTCTCATGAATTTTGAGTTTAGAAGGTAACCGATGGTTTTAACACGACGCTATAGGAGAATGCAAATTTTTTTGGGGGTGTGTTTTAAACCCGAAAATAACTGTCGATAAAATATTATAGTGAAACAAAACATTTAACACTATATTTCATAATTATTTGGCATAAATTTGAGGTTTGGAGGTGTAGGAAGGTCTTTAAATCAATGCCAGGGGGTTGCTAATTTTTTTTTGGTGTTTTTGGGACTCTAAAATAACTGTAAAAAAAAATCTTAGCTATGAAAAACATTTGGTACTACATTACATGACTATATTTCGCCGAAATAATGCTCCATTTTCTTATATCTGCATATATGTATAAATTCAAGTCGAAAAACAAATAAAATCATGAAATATATCGTATTTTTATAGGGAAACTTAAAAAAAAATATGAGGTTACAACTAATTTTCCATTATTTGCACTTGGCTGAATTCACGAAACAAGCATTTGCTTGGCTGACCAATACACGAGGGGGTGACTAACGAGCGTGACAAATAAATGCGCATCAGCGCGGTGCGTTCCAAGTGATAATTGCTTGATCGGGACCACTTCGAGTATGTATTTCATGGATCACCTAAATTAATACACAATTTAATCCATTTAAAATTTTTTATTAAAAAAAAAACCCCCCATCAACAAAATCCAAATCAATTTAATGACAATTTTTTGTGTTAGAACAGATAAAATGGTTTTTTTGCGAAAATGGACACTTGCAGGGAAGAGATCAAAGATCTGCGATTTTGCCTCGCGTTACACCCCAATTAGCGACGACTTCAGCTTCACTTGCCTCCCTCACCATGACGTCATGCAGCCGCACCCCCGCGCTAAAGCCGACGCTAACAAGCGCGTGGAAGTCACGTGGAAGACACGACGACGGACGCTGTCGACCGAAAGTCACGTGGACGTGACAGGTTCTAGATGAGTTTTGTTGAAAATTCACTCGATTTTTTCTCCTTTTTACATTTTAACCCCATGTATATAACAGCTAGCGCGTTTGTCTTTGCGCGCGACCGCGCGCAACAAATCCGTTGAAAGATCTCACATTTCATCCCTGTCAGTTGGCGGGTCTGGAGCAGTAAAAATCATCAAGCAAGCCGACATTTCTCAAATTTATTGCCACACTTGGTGATTATGTTGAGGCTCAAATTGCACCATTGTCCGGACAATTAAAAACATTAAAAACCGCACGCTACAAAAAAATAAAGCAAAAAACACTTATTTATACCGTCACAAGTTCCTGAGGTTTATTTTATCTATTACACGCCAGGCCAATAGAATCATCGAGGATTACACGCAGCATATGTGCAGTCCCTTCTATTCTGAAGGTTGCGGGAAGCGAGTGGGCAACCCCCCAATTAGGGGTGCTGGTGCTTCGCTGCTGAACCCTTGAAAACTACTTCATTACTCAGACAGCCGTGTTGACTTGTATTGTACCAGTTACAACAAGCAAGCATAGAGGGTGCTTGCAAGCCTCCTCTCCCGCCTAGAAAAACCCTTGCCAAATAATATCTGTGACGAATCGCTTGCACTGCGCTCCCTTTTTGCCGCTGGTCTTCCAACCCTCCACAAGTGTGCCCGGATGATTTTCATGCAGCTCCAACTCTATGAAGACTTATCCACGTGTGTTTTTTCGTACAAGAGAACACCTGTGCTGGATCAACATCCATCGACTGATGATGATACTGATAGCGCGCAGGTCGTTGTTAACTCAAGTTCTGTCCCGCGACAAAATATACAAAGCTGACTTTTTGCCAGATAATCTCGGGCTCAAATTGCGCGCACAAATATAGGGTCAGCCGGATAAGCATTGTAAGCTACTGCTGAGCACTTGATCAAACATATTTTAATCCGCCAGGTAAATGTTTGTCCAGTGCAAGCGTTCTGCAGCACGTACCCTACACAATAAATTGATTGT
The DNA here is from genome assembly GCA_002156465.1 of Macrocentrus cingulum. Classification (NCBI taxonomy): domain Eukaryota; kingdom Metazoa; phylum Arthropoda; class Insecta; order Hymenoptera; family Braconidae; genus Macrocentrus; species Macrocentrus cingulum. The sequence continues at coordinate 28,330 of MVJL01004915.1, forward strand.
ATAGTTAAACAGATCATAATTAGCGAGGCATCATGAAATAAAACCTGATGTATTAATGACTGCGAGTTACAGTTGAGCGGCGGCTTGAAGATCATGTTGTGACAACAAAGACACGAATGAAAAGCCAATCCGAGAGGCTGATGTTAGGTAGCGTGAAAGGAAGCACAATCGTCGTGTCTCTGATTGATGGTACACAGGCAAAGTTCGTTGCTGGAGGTGCTCTGACTTTAAGCACTGATAGTGCCTAATCATCTTTCAACTATAAATCAGTCTATCAACGGTCTTTATACAATTCAACATCCGTCGTTGCGTGTTTGCTGTATTCATCTACGTTTCAATTGAATCTCCGCGCGGTCCTCGCTGGTTCAGGTGATTAGAATTGGATTTTTTCATTGTAAAAGAGAAACTTTGTAGAATGGTTTTTTTCTTTTCGTGGAAACTGTTTGTAGAGCATTACTCTGTCGTTGAGATGTTGCTTATGACAACAAACGACACTAACGAACACACTGGATTCTACAACTACCGTCGATGGCTCTGTCGTTAGAGGCATTTGATTCGCTGGAATTAAGATGTAAATCTCTGAATAAGCATCAATCAAGTGATGTGTGATAATCTTGCCAGTCACTATGGGCAATAGTCACGCCAAATGCGAATAAGTATATGTGAATGCTCCACGCAGATTGCGACTTCACAATCAACGTGTTTTTTAAATGGGTTTTTTGAGTATGTAAGTATTTTTCTGTGAGGATGTGTTTTGTCAGTCGCATGTGTTGTATAATATATTTCTGTTTAGCCTGTTGAACGCGACAGAGTAAAAGCTGACATCATAGTTTTTTGATTGTGATTTTGGATTGTACGCAGTTTCATGTACTGTTGGAGATTTCGTTTTTTTGAGTGTTTTATCGGAAGATTAATCTGAAATGTCAAAGAGGTATGCCCATATTTTACATGTTTACCAGGACTTTTATGACGAGTGTCAACGGCATTACACTTTTTTCAACTTCTCCAGCAGTTGGATGGCTATACGTTAATTGTATTCTCTCTGACTGTTTTGTTGGTGATCACTCTCGAAGATAAGCTTCTCTCTGACCAATTCATGACGATTACTAACACTGGAAAACATGTTGATGTGCAATTTAAAATTTGCATCACTGAATTAATTGTAAATATTAGGGTATAGCGCAAAAAATCTGACTATTTTTGTGTTTTGGATCTCGTGTTAAAAAATTATAGTTTGTGTTTTAAGAGCTCGTAAAAAAATTTAGCTTGATACAAGCATTTTTAGAAGTGGCTCATGAATTTTGAAATTTACAAAAAATGGTTGGGATGTGATTGTAGAAAATTTTTTTTTTCTGCCTCTGCTACAGCAAATTTTTTGACATGTAAGCAAAAATTTTGATATAGTCACAAAGTGGTGCGAAAAAAGACAAAAAAATTGTTTACATTTAAATTTTGACCATTTTAGCAGATTTCAAAATTCGTGAGTAACTTCTAATAAAATGCCTGATGGATCGGGCTGATTTTTTAGAGGATTTATAAAAATAAGACCTTAATAGTTGGTTTTTTTGTGCCACCCTACACGGTTAGAAATGGAAAGCACAGATTTCATAAAAAATTTGGAACCAATAAATCATCATGAAATTCTAATATTATCCAATGTATCTCACATTATTAATCTAATAATTAAAGCCTTTCGATTTTGAAGTATAATTTGTAAGTATTTCAAAAAACGATTTCTTAGAATTTTCAAAACTATTTTTCTAAATTTCAAAAAAAAAATTTTTTTACAGATTAAAAAACACTTTAATTTACTTCAATTTTTACATTGCCTCCAGAAAATACACTGCGAAATTGCGCAAAAGAATCAATATGTCGCTGATGAACCACTTGAAAAGGATATACTATATAAAGATAACCAATTCAACAATTCGCGAACAAAGATCTGAATTTCCGACGTGCTAAATTTTCAAAAAACCTCTTAATTTTAATAAAGGATAGATTCTTAAAATAGAATAATCGTTATAGCTTTTCCTTACAATAAAAAATTGAAATAAAAATAACTTTATCGAAATTTCAGAAATATTAAGCTATAAAATCTGCAAATATTTTTAAACTCGTAATATAAACCCATAATAAAGCATTAGTTTAATAAAATATTTAGATTTAAAACTCGGATTATATTTCAAACAAGAGTAAATGTAATAGATGATGATAGTCATCATGTACTGCTGGTAAATCCGATTGATATTTTTTCTGCTGAGTACAAGTGTAATCTGTGTGTGCAAGAGATGAAAAAAGTGATTGGCTCTCTTATAAATAATCGTTGAGTGCATTGAAGCTTCAAGAGGACCATCAGCACAAAGCACAATAGGACAGTGGCCCCGCTATGTGGCAATATCGCATGCGGGAGCGCTCCAAGACATCCCGGGGTGAGCCCTTGGCCTCGACAAGCAGATAAGGAGTATGGTCGGCGTTCTTTGAGTCGGAGTCGATTTCCCCCCGTGAAGCAGTGCGATGTCCGCCATCAAGTGTATTCTCTCTCTTGCAGTCATCATGCTGTATCAAGCGTCGAACTGTGCCTCCTCTTTAATTGTCCTCTAAAAATACACACCTCGGAAAAAATTGTGGTCGAAACACACATCATCCAAGAGTTGAGGACGCTCAGTACTTGCCGTCGCCTTCGTGGCTCCAGACACATCGCGCGGTGACTGGCAAAATGTCGCAATGTCAACGGACATCGCGGGAGTCATGAAAAGACCTGAGAGAAAAACGAATAGAAGCGTGGTTGCATCGCGACGACGAGTCATCTCGAAACTGCTTTTTAATATATCCCCAAAGCGCGCGAGTGACACGGGTGAAGCTATACCTGCGCCTTCTGGCTATATTAGTATATGTGTAGCTTCAGCAGCTCGAATGGATGAGCATTTAATAGCGGTACGACTATTACTCGGCGAATTCTTCGTGGAGCCTCTTGAATTCACTGCGTAGCACCTACTGAAACACCGGGATTTTTTACCATCATCATCGACAAGAATTTAACAGGCGGATTCTCACGAATTTTCGTGCTGACAGTAGATTTGAGATGACAGGAAGTTCAGAAAAAAAAGTTAGTAGAATAAATAATGAAAAAAAATAAAATAGCCTCGCTCTGGAGTTATATATGTATAAATATATATATGAAATATATATATAGTACAATCAGGGTTTTGTCACTTCCTGTTTCCATGGATGTGACACATTCTCAATGTGATACACGCAACCGCACTTTAATAGTTGCAATAACAGCCAACGTCTTGGCTTCTCTCTGTATCATTACAACAAACCTTTTCTCGTTCTTTCAGCTTCCTCTTGTTTCCCGGCCATTATCGAGTGTGCGCCGTTCCTCGAACTCCATGAGGCCCCCCAATCTCACGAATTTTTGGAGGAACACACCACCAGGGACAGCAACACGCAACGACAATTTTGCCGGCATCAACACACTGATTGTACCAAAACCTGCGTTATGTATATGTTTATCCTGTGGATTCTGGAAATTTTAACAATGTAAGTGATTTTTTTGATGATATTGAGAGGGAGGAATAGTTGAATATTTTTTTGTTTTATGACATGATGCAGAAAAAAAATTTTTTTGTTAAATTTTCAAAGATATAACTGACCGATTCCGTATTTTTCGTGATTTTCATTAGTTTTTTGCCGATAACTCGGTAACTAAGTGAGATATCGAAAAATAATATTTAAATTAAATAAAAGAAAATTTTATTTGCTACAAAAAATGTAGAATAAAATTTTTTGATATTTTGCTATGATTTTGAGATATTTTGAAAAATAAGAATTTTCAAAAAACTGTAATATCTTAAAAACTAATTAAGTAAAAAAAAAATTTTATTAAGATTTTTTGTAGGAAATTAAGTTCTGAATAATTTAAGTTCTATAAAATTTTTCGATATCATAATTATTTACCGAGTTATAGCTGGAAAACGAGAAAAATCAGGAAAATAATAAAATTTCTAAGAAATAATAAACCCCTGCTGAAATTTTCAGAAAAAATTGTTTTTTTTTTTTGCAATAATCATTTATTTACATCGATAAAACTCAAAAACACAGAAAAACCTTTGTTGTCAAACGTAAAATCATTGCAGCATTTTACTTTTAAACAATTTTCCGATGGAATATCAAGAAAAAAAAATATTTTTATCACTAATAACGCGTGAAATATCTTCATATCACCTAGATGCAGCGCTGTAAAAGCACCTCTTTTGGTTCCTAAATAATCATAACGTCCAAAAACAATAATTAAACTGAACTAAACAGGATTATGTTTGTAAAAGTCAAAACTTCCTGGAATAGATTATTGTCAGAATGAGTAAAGTGAATCTGATATTTATTATGGGTATCAGTGACTAGAAGAATGGATAATAGAGTGGATGTAGTGAATGCCAAGTTTTGATATCTCGTTAAGGCCATCACGGATGTTGCAGCCAGAGGGATCCTCTATCCATGTGGACTTTACGAAGCAGCCAACTGGCATATCCTGCCATCAATATTGTCGATGACAACTACTCTCGGCTAGGCAGCCGCAGTCTGGTGTTGGTTGAGGTCCTCAACCCTGTCAGCAGCCTCACAGACCACGAATATTTAGTGATATTCGCTTGGGGCGTTCTTCTAACCATATCTGCTTTGTGAAGGCACGCTTAGGTTGCACAAAACCATTGGCAACGGTGACGTATGGGCCTCGGTAAATAAACTATTAATATTATGGTAACGTCACGCATTCCTATCCATATTGGCTCTTCGCGCACCTTTGCCTCCTCTCTCCATACTACTCTCTCATCGTCGTCCTCTGCCTCAAGAGATTTACAAGCCGTAGAACAAATACGTAAATTACGGTCGCGAACCTAATGGACCGTAGACTCGCTGGCACGCCCCCACAGAATGCTATTCCACTTTTTCCCTTTTTTTTATACTCTCATTTCACTAGTACAGGCTTTCTCCTCTGGCACATATTGTTCTCTGAGAGAAAAGCGCGTGTGGTAATGATTGTTTTTGGAGGAATTTGGCCAAGTCGAATATGATGAGATGCGAGGCAATCAATGGACCAGACGTTTCACAGCGCAGAGTCATTGATTCATCATTTTAATAAATTCATCGCATATATAGATGTGAAAATGAAATTCCGGTACAAAACACATGATTTTTCGATGTAAACGGCGTTTTTTTCTTATATAAACAGAGTATAATTTCATTTGAATGTCATAACATACTTATAAATGTTTTCATGTTACGCAGAGAATTTATAAAATGGCAAAATGCAAAAACTTTCACTCATCGGATTGGCCGAAAACCCGGGAAGAGCTGACAGTTTTCGTGGGAAAGTTCAGTGAGACCGGCTTAATTGCTTTTTTATATCTCTGACGTGTACTGATATATCAGTGAAAAATCAATACTCCCAACGTGTCGACAACGTTGATCAGTTCTTTCCGGATTTTCAGTCAGTACAGACGTTTCACGGCACAGAGTGAGTAAAACATTTTTATACATTGCTACTTTTACAAATTATGCATTAGTTAATTCATTATTTTAAATAAATTCATCATGTGACGATATGGAAGTGTAAAAATTCCGGTGTAAACTGCCGAATTATTCGATGAAATCGACGTCTTTTTCGGTGGAAATTTCGTACTTTTTCGATGCAAACGGGTGATTTTTCGGTGCAAATGACAATTTTTTCGATACAAGTAGTGTAATTTTACTTGGATTTCAGTTTTACTGTTATGCAAAAATTAGTAAAATAGCAAATTGCAAAAATTTTCACTCACTGCACTCCTGGAGACGTCTGCACTCACTAAAAACTCGGAAAGAACTGACAGTTTTCGTGGGAAAGTTCGGTGAGCCCGGCTTTATCGATAATTCCTCTACTATCTCTGACGTGTACTGATAAGATAGCATGTACTGAAAAATCAATACTGTAGACCACGTCACCCAGTTCTTCCCGGGCTTTCGGAGTAAAAATACATAAGGACATAAAAAATGTATTATATATTTAAATGAAAATGAATAATATAATTTTTACTGTGAATTACATATCAAAATTTTAGTTGGATATCTTAAAAAAAAGAGATCTCATTATACATAATGCAGAAATACAGGGATTCATTCATTACCATTATCATATTAAGAATTTTATTATAATTAAAATATCACACATTCTTATCAAAAAAATTTATATATGTTTTTCTTTTTATATTTAAGGTTTATGCCGGGCAAAATAATCCAAGACAACTCGTTGATTAGAGAACATTATTGATACTTTATGAATCGAGTTCTCATCACAGCAGGGTGTCTCCATCATTTATTAGTAGACACTCATAAAAATGTGACTCAATACGTCCAACTCATAATACAACGTGTATAATTTGCATTATTCATAAGCCCGCAAAATTAATATATTTCCCGCGTAAATTATTGTTATAAATATATAGTTTTTTTTCTAATTTATCGTCGATCATTCGTACGATATATTTTATAATGTAAAAATATTTTTTTTGAGGGTTGAGGGGGGTCAATACAATAAAAATGTGTAGGTCTGCAGAAAATACCGCGCAGTGGCGCCTGAACGCGTGAATAAGCAACCTTTGGCCCCTGCGCGTGGGTGGCGCGCATTTCTTGCATCGCTTTGCGTCCTCCGTCTGTTTCTACACACTCAGGACCCCTCAATATCACCCAGGTAATTGCTATCAATTTTTTTTTTGCGGTAAAAAAGTTAATTGCGAGTTTTTGAGCTTGCGTATCGATCACTCTGGGGCTGGGCGGCAGTAAGAGAGGAGAAATCTTTGACCTCCCGGGTAAATTCTCCTCTGGCGCAGAGTGTCGGCAACCTTTGATCACACTCGTCGACACGCGGATTTTATTCTCCCTTAGAGACGCTATGTTGCTTTACACAAACGCACGCGCGCTACCATATGTACAACCCCCCGCGTATCCTTCGCAACTCCTGTTGACGCAGGCGCGCATCAGAGGCTCGAGATATACAGGACGGAATGCAGGACTTTACGTTGGGCGCGTGTCACGTATATCCGCTGACTCCCGTTGTTGGCGGTTTTATTAAAAAAAAAAAACAGATTCTGGATTTTTTAATTCATATTTCAGGTTTTAGTGTTTTAATGAGGTTTATATTGAGCCTTAAATTTTTAATATCGCATATTTCTAAAGTTATATAAAAATTACTTTGGTGTGGTTTAAATTAAAATATCTTCAAAACTACTGAAAATGGAAATTTTTAACAAGAGACATTTTTTGTAGAGAATTTAATTAGCTACAAAAAAGGTCTTTATCAAAATTTGTTAAATTCCCATCCTTATCAAGATAATATCAGTTAAGGTGTTTCATCATTTTTTTAATAACTCAAATAGATCACGTAATAATTTATCTTGCTGTTTTATATCAAAATATCTTCCAGAATATTGAAGATAGTAACTTTTATCAAGAGATCTTTTTTGTAGGGAATTTTATTAGCTATAAAAAAGGTCCTTAGCAAAGTTGATGTAATTCGCATCGTTATCAAGATATGAGCAAGTAAAATGTCTTCAATTTTTTGGCGATATGCTTATTCTGTATTGAAACACGCGATATTTTTAGCTAATAAAAATTTCAAGTTTAGAAAACAAAATAGGATAGGTTTTATGGATGAGCAAGATTTTTTTTCGACAATGAATATAGAAGGATTGGAGAGCGGCTATAGCTAGCAAGTATAATTCGAAAATAAATCAATAAAGAGGGAAGAATTAAATAAGCAGTAAATTCTATCGTAAAGTCGGGCGAGACGTTGCAAAAAATGCCTGGCACACATAAACACACACGCATCACATGCACAATGACCGCAATGACGATGGCGAAGAACGGACCGAGGAGAAAACTGTTAAAACTTTATAACTCGCTTGAATGCATTTTAATTATCGTTCTCGAACGGAGCAGAGCGAGGAGTATAGTCCGGCATTACTCAGGCGCCATCTCCACTTGACCATCACGCTACAACCCTCATCAACCCCAAAATAATTTCAAAATTAAATAAATCACAGACCTAAACAAAAATCTGGCTTTTAAATCTCTAATAAAATAAAAAATTTTAAACGTAAACACTAGTGTGGCGCAAAAAAAAACCGATTTTTTTGTTTAAAAACGATTTTTTTCTCTTTTTTTTATCAATAAAAATTTGTTTGCTCGTTCTCTGATGTTCAAATTGACACCTAGAAGATCGCAATTGAAATGCCTTTTGATTTTAACTAAAAATTTGCAATAAAAGTGTTTTTAATTTCAATAAATTATCCTTTTTATTCAGAACCACTTATTTATCAATAAAAAACATTCATTATTGCTTGAATAAACTGAAAAATTCAATTTCTGTGGATTTTAAATATACAAGGGATATTTTTTTATGTTTACAATAATATGGACATTTTTCATTATTTAACTAATTTTTAGGTGTTAGATAATATTTTTTGAATTTAAAACTTTTTTGGCTATATTTGAATGCCAGAGTTTTCAAATTCTGTTACAATCAAAACGACATTTTTCTAATTATTTCTTAAAGCTCATAAATTATTATTAAAAAAAAAAAAAAATTTTTCTACAAATCACATTTTGACGATTTCGGCAGATTTTAAAAATTGTGAACGAAAATTGTAAACTATGTTTTTTTATATACGAGACCTAAAAAACAAAAATAGTTTGTTTTTTGCGCCATGCATTCTAGTATAAACATACATCTTATGAAAAAAAAAATTTTAATTTTTTCCCATTGCCATCAGGAGCTCATTTTCCTAAAGACGAAAACTCTGAGCCACTGCTGACAGTAATATATCAAAAAAAAAAAAAAATCAAATAAATCGTAAAATTCCGGAAAAGAGGCGCGAACATTTAAAGATCGTCCCAAAATTATTTTTCCCAAACGAGGCAATTATCTGTATACATAGGAGAGTGGGAGAGGCAGTGTCAAAACATAAATAACGGCGAAACGGGCGACTTGGATTTTAACGATACGTATTAGATGGCAGGATATGTGGCGCCTCCTTATTCCCTCTGGTTTCCTCGCACGCTACAGTGAATATTATATATGCGTTGATCTCCGCCCCTGCGGCAGCTCCCAAAAGGTGGGTCAAATATGCGTGCAATACACATGTGATCGACTGCGAGAGCCGGTTAATTTTTTTCTCACCCATAACGGAAGTGCCATATCCATCAATTCCCATCGTGGCACACTTGATAACTATAGGTAGGTATATATTGAAATTGGCTGTAATTTTACCAGCACGGATTTTTTTTCATACTGCCCGCAGCGCCATCACGCTGATAATATTCGCACTCGAAGTATCCTGAAAAAGAAATCTTTTCTGACATTTATTTTTTATGTAAATTCATGTCGGATCGCTCGACGTGTTTGTTGTGGGATTAAATGAAGTTGCAAGCGTAAAATTTTCACGCAACATCTTGGAATATGGTCCTCTGGGCTTGTTCGATTCTCAGAGACGAGTTTTATGCGATTGGCCGCGGCGCGGAATTTGCTTGGAAGCGTATATGAGTCGCGGCGCGCGTGCGAGTGAGGAAATTTGAATTTCGAGGTCCCGACACGTTCCACAGCATCGTTCCAGCATTATCATAAACCCGAGGACTTTACGACGAGCCGAGCGAATGGCAGGCATCCCCCTCTTAGCCTGTGCAAGTGTGCCTGAAAAACTCGGCTAGTTCCCACACTCAGATTTTCGACCATCATGTGTATGATACATACTCACACGAGAGTGTGTATTATATGTCCGCGAGAGGTGCCCCGTTGAGCCTTTAGAGCCGGTCATTATCAAAATTCCCTCACAAAAGGTCGCACATCGACGCGTCCTCTTCCTTTCTCGGCGTTTATTCGTTTATAGACGCACTCTGATCAGATGTTCCATGTCGCGCTCTACGTCACAGTCGTAAATGTGAGAGGAATCAGGTTGGAAAAATTTTTTTCTGACCCTTCGTCGTGCTTTTCGGTTAGATTAGATTAGTTGAGATGTTCGGAGATCGTTGTTTCCTCGTTCATCGAGCTCAAACAACTTTTTCACTGTTTTTACGATCTATTTCCTCACTTCTCGTCATTGTCCATGACTATAGGGCACCTAAATTTTTGAAAGAAAAGGATTTTTACATAGAGAAGATTTCAAGATAGAAAAAAGTCTGATAATGATAATTCAACGGGTTGATATAGGATTTTTAAATCATATTGAAAATTTTTTTTCAGTTTTCTTCTCGATTGATTTATCGTCGGATGATTTTTACAAATATCTTTAGAAATATTTATTTAACAGAATTTTTACCCTGAACCTTTTTTGTAGATAATTTTTCAATCTATAAAAAAGGTTTTATACAAAAATTTCATAAATCTCGTAGTTTTTGAGATATTGCTAAAGGAGTATGGAAAGAAAAATTCAGTACTAGCTCTACTTGCTTGATTGATAGCTGGATAGTTTTTGCAAATATCTCGAAAAATATTGATGTAACGAAATTTTTATACTGAATCTTTTTTGTAGATAATTTTTCAATCTATAAAAAAGGTTCCTTGCAAAAATCTCGTAAAACTAGTAGTTTTTGAGATATTCTTAACGGAGTAGGATCAGTTGATTTGTCGCTCAATTTATCTCTTTTATTGCTTGTTTATAATTATTTGTCTTTCCTCAGTGACCAATTGATGTTGTTTTAGGTGTAATGTTGTATATCCAAGGCATGACCGCAAATCTGAAAACTTGCGGGCTGCCATGCCCTTCGCCCCGCCGAGGACTGTGTAAATATGAAACTTTCCGATCGTTCACCCCTCTCACGTGGAAATGAAATGTATTAGACGAGCAGCACAAGGGCAAATACTTGTAATGTGCTGGGCCAAAGAGGAAACACACGCATGCGTCACACTAAAGACCCCTTGGCGGCATCCTCTGATGTTTTCTGCCTGGCAATAACTTGCGCGTTTCACATTTTACACCTTGGTAAACAAAAAGTTTATTTCCGGATCGGTGTGCTATCGTTGTATAGTCATGATCAAGATACTTCAAAACGAGAACCGGATGTCACTGCAACCAAGAGGCGTTTCAATTATTCCTTTATTTATTTTCTCAATTCATAAAAGAACAGTCAGACCGAAAAAGACAGAAAAAAAATTAAAAGAAACTCACCAGCATAATTTATTCTCTCTTTACAAAATATACCTCAACTTTTAAATTTTTTCCATGATATAAAAAAAAGCAAATTCTAGAATATTATATCGAACTAATGAAATTAATTTAAAAATGCCAATAGACTGAGGAGAAATTACAAGTGAACGTTTGACACAATTATACAATTGTTTTTTATTGGCATTTAATTTATGTAGGCAGTCGAATGATTTAATTAGAAAATGTGGATTGTCGGAAGAATGCGCGCACAAGACAGAGTATAAGTAGACATAGTGTAAACTGGTTGTGTATGGTCTATACCCCTCTTTTCATTGCGATCCTGATGTGATTATACGATAGAGACGGAAGCTCAAATAAATCGCTCGGCCGCCGGATGCTCAGCGCAGAGAGCGAACTTCTGCAAGAATAATGAGCATTTCATTCCTTGAGTTACACGCTCGCAGAGCATTCGGCATCATAAATATTATTTCTTACACAAATTTATCGCATCTCTGAGACACTTATTTTTTCCACAATTGGCCACAGACCAATTAATTTGTTGCAATTATCTTCCATTATATTTTTGTTTCTGTATCACGCAGTTTTTCCTTCGATCTTGCCAGCGCACTGATTTATCACCGGTGTATCATGCATGATGCGAGGGGGATTTTGCAATAATTTTTCGGTGATGGTATATATTAAGGTGTAATATTAAGAGATCTGAGATGAATCAATTAATGTGTATATGGTGGTTATAGATGAGAAAAAGTTAGAAAATCAGGCGTGGCAACAGAAGCAACTTTCATGATGAGACTGAAGATAAAAATCTTTTCAGGACCAGTATGCGCTTCCTCTCTTGGACACTTGACAGATGGTATCGCGACATTTCTTCCCTGCTGTCAAGACCCCACGAATGTACCACAGCCTGATGCAGGCCATCATATACTTTATGTAAGTTGAAGTTTGGAAAAAAATTTTATTCTACCTGTATATACTTTAAGGTGGCGTAAAAAACCGACTATTTTTGTGTTTTTTTGAGTGTCTTATAAAAAAATCATGTAGATTATCATGTAAAAAAACAGCTGGATACAAAAATTTTTAAAGGTCGTTCATGAATTTTTAAATTTGCTAAATAAAACCGTTTAAATGTGCTCATTAAAAAAATCTTTTTCTCTTTTTTCGCACCTTTTTTTCGACTGTCAACATTGGAATTGTTGCATTTATTTATGAGTATGGAAATGAATGTGCTTAAAAAATTCAATAATACTCGTATAAGCGACCGCTAAAACGAATATTTTGAATTGAGAATTTGTAAAATTTATTTATATTACTTGTAAAAAACTTTATTATAGCGAAAACAGGAAAAAAAAAAAATTTTTTTACCATCAGATTTTGATCATTTTTGAAAATTATCAAAAAAGCGATCCATAAAAATGCTTATAGTGGGTTAATTTCTTATAAGGGCTCTCAAAAGAAGATAAACTATGGTTTTTTGATGTGAAACCCGAAAAATAAAAATAGTCTGTTTTTCTGGGCGACCCTAGTGTACTTGTCGATTTTTCACGTTTATTTATAATTTATTTCCGCTCTGATATCACTAAAATACTCACTAAACTTGATTCAATATTTTTTTTTTTGAAAAATTATATAGAAAATAGAAAATTAATGTAAAAACGTTTTTTTTTTTTTTTCATTGAATTAATAAAATTATGAAAGACTTTCAAAGTTTCTTGTAAAACAATTTTTTTTTGTATTAAAACGCTGTAAATGACAATTTTATTATTCGGGGTTATTTTCAGATATAATTCGATTAGTTTTAGGAATGAAATAAATTCCTAAATTAATATCTCGAGTCTAAAGCCAAAAGAGCATACATAACAAAATTATCTTGCTGTTTAAAATCAAAATATCTTTAAAACTATCGAAGATGAAAATTTGTCTCAAGAGACCTTTTTTGTAGAAAATTTTCTTAGCTATAAAAAAGATCTCTAGTAAAATTTCTCTAACTCGCATTTTTATCAAGATATTAAACAATTAAAACATCTGAATTTTTCCTACTCGATACGACTTATGCCTTTTTAATTTTAGACGCACAATATACAGTAATTTTTGAACCTGTAAAAAGTGCTAAAAATTTTTTTATCTATACAATAATACCCTATTTGGTGATGTGACTTACTGTGCCAAGTGTGTCCACTAATATTTGTCAAAGCTTAAAATTAAATAGACAGATTATCACAGGATCAGTTTACGCGTGGATGAAAAGAGGGTACACAGCGCCCCTATGAGAGCAAATATGATTGTAGCTCCCTGCGACAAGGGATGTTTTTCTCAAATCCGCTTTATCTCAACCATTAAAAATAAACACACCGTATGTTTATTTTATTTCCCAGCATCACAAATGCTCAACAGTCGGAAAAAAATTTTTTTTTTTTTATTAAAACAATTTTTAAAAAATTAAAAAAATTATTCAATCAATTTTATTCACTCAATTTAACACTTTAACCCTTGATTATCATTTCTCGCCCAGTTATAACTCAAAGATGACATCGAGTATCCCGAAATTTGCACAGTAGTGGCCAAGTGTGAAAAGTAGATAATTTTTTCTACATATGTCCACTCAGTCAAAATTCAACCCTCTCAACCCATATTATTTTTTTGCGGTAGTATTTTTTGCTCTTACTCCCGTTGGCATTACAGACAATCGACGCGCGGTATAATCACGGGTTGGGCGCCGGAAGCCGTGGCAAGATATTCGCGCGCTCGCATCAGATAACCCGCAGGCTCGCGCTGACCCAACTTGCCCTCCTACTCCTTTATTTTTGTTTTTTTTTTCGTCTCTGTCCATCGGGCTTTCGTGAAAGTAATGCGGACAATGAGACGCAGGCATGTATAGAAAAAAACTACTCATAAAAAAATGAATGGGGGACAGAGAGAGAGAGAAACCATCGTGATATGATTATCTCTCGCGCTGGATCTCGTTTTCGAGTTAAAAGTATTTTCAAACATTTTTTTTCCAACTCACGTCTTGTAAAAGTAACAAAAAATACATATAGCCGCGGTGAAAACACGCAATATATATTTTATTGTCACGTTATAAATGAATTTAATCTGGTGTGTATTCAATTATAAAATATTTATTGTAAAGTTATTACGCATGTCCGTCAACCAAAATTCACTTTTGCATAGAATAAAATTTATTAATTTTTACAGCCTTAAATATTTTACGTATGAGCAGTAATTGAAATTTACTTTTTCGTAATAAGATAAATTTCACAGTCTCATACAATATTTTTTTATTCGGTAAATTTTCCTGTTCCATTCATGGAGAGCGAATTTCGATAAAAATTTTACTGCATTATTTCAAAAATCAGCACAAATAATTCATTAAAGTGGAAAAACGGCTGATATAATTTTTTAAGGACTATTTTATTAATGGATTTTGAAGTAGAATTTTTTTTTAATTTTAATTCAAGGATAACGTGGAATTTCTACATTGGCAATGGATATATACAAGATACTTTTACATATAAATCTCGTAGAATCGAGAAATGGAGAATTGGTGGTGCATCGTCTTTGCAGCGGCATACGCATGTGTTACGCGCCGTATTATGCCGGCGAATCGGCTATATACGAGCTCAAGGGTACGATTCCTCGTACATGCGACACAGAGAGACACGAGGGAGAAAGAGAGAAAAGAGAAAATATACGGAGACGCGCCTCGCGCCGTGTCGGCGAACGAGGTTGACGTGGATAAATGGTACGTTTCACCGCAGGAGACGTACGCGCGCAGCCCTACCGATCTTCCGGGGCCTTTCTGATGCGAAAACGCGAACACGAGACGGCCACATACGCGCATATACACATGCGAAACCAATCGCTCGGCATTTTACGCGCATAAAGCTTGCGCTTGTTTTCCCCTGTTGCGCCATCAGCGCTCCGTCGGCAAGACGAAACAATATTCGCCCGCTCGGTCGATATCCAACGGCATTATCAACCGTGCACACGCATTATCGCCATCCTCTCTGCACAAACCGTACACCGAGTGGCAATAGTTGCGCTACTGCCTCGTACAAACGCTGAACTGCGCAAATGTACGACTCTAAGATCGTATCGACGATATCGCTCCTTAATCTTGTGCACAGAGTCTCTTCAAACTCTCTATCTACAATACTATTGCATATAAGTGAAATAAATTAACGTACAGCACGGAAAAACCTAAACAGTAGTTTTTACGTATATTCGTCAGTAAAGTTTTTACTCTACAGAACAAAATACTTGTGTAAAAAATTTTTATCTTCAATATAGTTTCAAAGATATTTTGATTTGAAACGGCAAAAAAATTTTTCCTAATGTATACCCCCTTTTGGGGATATCTACAAGTCAATAATGATTTTTAGAACCCAAAAATATAAAAATGAAGTACAATCTCACAAAAAAAAAACAGAAATTACAGAAATAGTTTTATCGTTGCCCATAAAATACTGTTTTACTGATGTGAAATTTCTGCAAAAGCTCACCAAACAACAAAAAGTATAAGACAGATAATTATTTAATAGTTTAAACAAAATTTTATTGCAATTCGGGAAAAAATTCAAGGGTAGTTGGGTCGATTGAAGAAAAAAAATTTTACTCGTTTTTTCAGGTATCCCATTTTGCCCCGCATTCCCCTATATAGTTTTAATGGATAATAAAGAGTAATTCACGTTTTAAATATACTCCTGATGTTATACAGCGAATATATATCCACTTTTCTCTGAACATATATATATCCTGGTTCGTACATGCTCCGGATAGACGTGAGCGATAAACGCTTAGCGCGGAAATTAACCGTTATATCTTTGCACTTTATTTACACTCGGCCGAGATAGCTTATCCTGAAACTCTGCGAATATTTTTTTCGCACAATCCTCACGCTACAACCACAATATAACGAAACACGCATGTATACACGAGTCTATTAAATATTGAAAAAAAAATAATAATCCGGATGCGCGGCTACGGGATTTGAGGGGATGAAAGGACTATACAGCGGGATAAAAGAGGGATTTTAGGAGGACCGCGGGGTTGATTGCGCCGCGAGATGTCTCTGCTTGCCAGGCGCATCGATATAGATACAACACACGGATGCTGAGGAGAGCTGCTAGCGACTCCGTATCTCCCTCGTCGCGTTTTCGCTCTCGCTCCGGTAGACAACAGCCAATGGCACCGCGGCATTATCGTTGGGCGCCTGCTCCATTGGTCCGCTCTCCTATCGAGCGACTCGACAAACCGCGCCTAGCGCCTCCAGTCTATCTATAATATCAGCTGTATCCAGTGCTCACAAGTATTTAATATGTCAGGCAAAAAATATGTCCTATATAAAGCCACGCTCGCATCTCAACTTTGTCTCAAGTGCTGGCTTACATTTTTTGTTATCGCCAAATTATTTTTTTTTATCAACAATATTTTGTGGTTTTTTTTACCAAGTATAGACTTTTGACAGATAATTTTTGGGAAAGAGAAGAGGCTAAAGAGGTTGAGTAATAGAAATTTTGAATATTTAAAAAAAAAAATGAAAAAATTACCAAGTAAAAAAATTTTTTAAGAGCACACCTAATTTTTTTTCAATTAATTTACTTGTGATCAAATTATCTAAAACTGAAATACTCGTATTACATAAATAAATCGATTTAATATGGCGTGTCTATAAAAACCAAAAGATTTTATCGCGAAAAAATTCAGACCTTTTTACTTGCTGATATCTTGATAAGGGTGCAAGTTGGACAAATTTTGTTAAGGACCTTTTTTATAGATAATAAAATTTTCTACAAAAAAGATATCTTGAGAAAAATTTGTATCTTTAGTAGTTTTGAAGATATTATGATTTATAATAGGAAAAGCATTTTTTCTGTAAGTATACTTTTGGTTTTAGAGATGTTGATGTAAATTTTGAGATGTCTAATTGTGTTTGAAAATGAAAAAAATCTTTTTTTTTTAATTTTTTCGAATATTGTAACTCTAAAGTCTCAATTATTAGATTATGCCGATTTTTCATCCCTCTGTTGAAGCTATAAAAAAAAATATTTGAAATTTTCCTCCGAAAAAAAAAAATCGGCAATTTTTTCACTCCACGATTTTATTACCCCATTGATATTACAATTTTTTCGCCAGACAGCACTCGCGCAGGCGTCGCGACGCACTCCAACCCCTCGCGAGGAGACCCCTCCCCATTCGGCGCGGTCGTCAGCCACCCTATCCCTCCTTCTGTCTTCCTTCCTGACGTCTGTTGCCGCCGGCAAGTTCCCGCTAGCTATAACGTTTCCTCGTCTGGTCGTCACGACCGACGGAATATTTTTTGTTCAACCATTAAATATCCAGTGTAAAAATATCCGTCTTTCACCCCCGGTGAGCCGCGCGAAAATTCCATTTCTCAAATCTATCCTGACGATGTTTGAGCGAAAAAGTGCCCATCAGTGGCCAACAAACTGTCAATGAAAATTCTGTGAATACTCGTTGTGTGGAAAATATTAGTGAATGTGACATGTGAAGTCGTGAGAGGGATGCATGGGCCTGATGCGAGCCACGTGAATGTGTAAGGCCGCTATCAAAATTATTCTGTATTATTTCAAAACACTACATTATATTAATCATTTATGTGAGTTAATACGTTGAATATGTGTGTGATGGGTTGATAGATCATGGGAGAGAACAATGCACGCGCGGCTTCAGGTCGTAAAGTTTTTATCAGTCGGTGAAATCAGCGACAGAAAATACTGGAATAAATGGTGAAATTATACAATCTTATATAACTTTTATAACAAACATAAATATGCAATAGTCAACAGTTATTTTGGTCAGTCAAATTTTCTATTTTAAAATTTAATTCGGAGCACAGAAAATTTAAGCATAAATATGTGATTTTTTTTTTCATTTTTTTAATTTTAGAAAATTTTTTTTTGCTCCATATTGTTCATGGTAATTTTTTCTTTGTTTAAACACAATTGTCTGACAAAAAAAAAATTCCGGGAAAATTTTTTTTCCACCGTGAAAAATTTTTTTTCAATTTTTTTTACAGGGATTTTTTGTTGGTGAATTTTCGGGATATTTCAACGACGAAAGATACCACGATTTTTTTTTTAAAGATCCTTGTGAATATGTCAGATCTAATAATGTGATATAGAGAGAGGATTTTTTAATTTTTACATGACTTCTGTTGACGTATTCACTGCGTCTCATATGACTTGGCGAGTGATCGCACGCAGGGTGGTCGCCAACAGCGGTTTTGTGGAAGGTCTCTGGAATTTATACAAGTTCACCCTCTGTTGGTTTTTAAAAGTCTCAGTCAGGTATATACTTTGGCACGAGGAAAGGCTGAAAGACTATGTTAAAAAAAACGCTGAGAACATCCGAAAATTGATCATTAACATTTTTCGAATTTAGGCAGATCTATCTTTTTGATATGATGCTATTTTTTTTTTAAACACTAAATAACCTTTTTTTCACTTTTACAAACCATATCCTCTTTCTCAAACTACTCTACTAATCGCCAAAATAATTTGAAAAATTTATTTCGCACTCAAAATTTATCAACAATTTAAAAAAAAAAATCAAAATTCTATACAAAAAAATATTATCTTCCCACTAACATAATTTCTCACCTCTAAAACTATAAGTTTTAATTAAAAAAAAAAACTGAAAAATAATCAAATAATACCTACATAAAATAATTAAAAAAGCAGAATTTTTTTATATTCCAATTTTAAAATTACATTTTTAAAACTTTTCCAAATATAAAATTATTAATTAATAATTTATAACTTGAAAACACCTCAAAAATAATAAAATTACATGTATAAAAAAATAATTACTACCCTTGAATTGCAGAAAAAATTTTTTTTTGTCTTTTTTTCCATTGAAAAATAATATAATTTCAGGGTGTAATTACAATGGGATAAAAATTCAAGTAAATTATTGGTAGCAAGTTGGAAAAACAGGAATAAAAAAAAAGATATGAAGGAGTAGCGCAAAGAGAAGGCTTTGGTATGAAACGCAAGTCTGATGTAAAAGAGGAAGGTTGAATTATCGCAGACGAGTTAGCCTTGGCTACTTCTACTCCAACCAATTAGCTACCTCGACGATTCGAAACTGAGCTACTCTACTCCGGAATCCATTCATTAACGGGACGCCGCGGTCACGAATTGTTTTCATTCATGGATTCTCGTGCGTATAGTATAGACGCGAGCACGCGCCTCTTGAGCGTGTCCTGAATGAACGCGAGAGACGAGGCCGTGTTTCTCTCCCTCATGTATACGTCTCCATCTCTTTCTCTTGCCATTAGCCTGGACGTTAACGCGAATGACTTTGTTTCAGGCGCGACGATACGGTCGATGATTTCAATCTCCTCAAAGGATATCGCTGGCGTTGCGCGCGCGCGTCGCATTCGATAAATCCCCATTGAATTAAACATCGCCCATTAATTGCTCCAATTTAAGAACCGCCAACCCTAATCACTCCTGTCACTAAGCAGCTGTCACTCGTGCTAATGATCCTCCGTGTCTCGCAGGATGTAGAAGGCCATTCGCGATGCTGAAGGAAGTGGGCTGCGGTAGCAGCACGCCCCCAGCCGATGACTCGGCTCCATCATCAGGCCGTGCAGAGTCCAGCAGCGACAATCACCATCTGCCCGACTGCGCTCCTGCCCCAGGACTTGCTTGCGGGGGTTGTGGCCGAGATATCCACGAGAGGTGGTACTTGAGGGCTGCTGATCGGGCCTGGCACTGTGGCTGCCTTCGCTGCTATCAGTGTCGAGTGCCTCTGGCTGCTGAGCTCACTTGCTTCTTTCGGGCTGGCAATATTTACTGCAAAAAGGACTACTACAGGTGTGTGTCATTATACGCCTATTGACAAAATCTGCAAAACCATAATGGAGGAAAAAATTTATTATTTACATAAAAAAAAAAAAAAATTGATGTCAAATTTTTATGATACTTGAATCGGAAAATATGTAAATAAGTATAATTTATTTACATAATTTTGTATATTAAAATCTATATAAAATATTTTAAACATGGAAAAAAATTTTTTTTTTTGGTAAATTTTTAAAAAGATTGAAAAATTTGGAATTTTTGTGATTTTTTGATAAATAAGATAGATGACAAAGAATGATTAAAAACTGAAATAATGCAGGATAAAATTTTCTAAAAAAAAAATATAGAATAAACTTTTTTTTTTGTTATAATGATTGTGAAAAAATTTTTATTTTTCAAGTTATCTTGAAAATAAGGGAAAATATTGAAAAAATTTATTCTACATTTTTTGTAGAAAATTAAATTTTCAACTATTTTGAATTTATAAGTTTTTGCATGATTTCGTTTAGTTATCGAGTTATTGTTGAAAAACATAAAAAAAAGCAACGAAAACTACGAGATTTCGAAAAAAAATATTCTTTATAAATTTCAAAAAAATAAATAATTTTTTTCTGTCCTTTATTAAATATTGTAAAAATTATTTTTAAACGTTATTCAATTAAAAAATAGAAAATAATCATCTTTGGCTGACATAACCGTGGTTATTCTACTCAAAGAAACGTAAAACTAGTTTGAACGATCGATTTATACGATTTTTTCGCATTATAAAACGATTTTTTCGACTAACACATCACTTGATTACTTTTTATTTTCATACAGGACAATATTTATAAATTAGAAATAAATTTTTCACATTGTAAAGGCGTTTGCATTGATTAAAATGGGCATTATTCATAAATCAGCGATAAAACAGTTGGACCAACAAAAAAATGAGTTAATTAGTGTCGAGGTAATTAAATAGTGTTGCAGATTAGTTGGATAAGACTGGAAGTTTGCGATGTGATGACTGCAGGAGTTTGAAACAGTTGGATTAAGTGGGGGGCGCAATCTTAGCGCGTTTGTAACTGATGCAGGATTAATGCGAAATCCATGTGCATGGTATGCTCCACGCCCTCTTGGCTAGGTATAACCCTCACAAATGTCCGCCATCCCGGTATTTATTGCGGTAGTGCGAAATTTGCATAGGAGCGTCACTTGTGTTCTACTTGGACCACACAAAATGTCTACTAATGGCCGGATCTGCTCTCTACAACTGAACTAACATCTATCCTACCGCCAATCTATCGCGAAAAAAAAAATAAACAAAATCAAAATCCGACAAACAAAAATTATTTTCCTCTTCAGATCCCTCGGGATAAGATTTACATAAGCCAAACTTTGACTCTCGTTACTCGTTGATTTATTCCTGTGTATTACAAAAGTCTAAAGCCACGTGTATGTATATAGAGATGAAGCAGGAAAAGTTGTTATCGTGTATAGTTAAAATTTTTTTCTTTATGCTGCCATCAGTGAAAGTTATCTAATTATAAAATTAAAAAAATTCTTGGAGGATGAGATTTCCTTTCAATTTTCATTGTTCTATTGTTTCAGGCAATTACTAGATGTATAACGGTTTAAAAATTTTATTCCACAGCATAATACAATTTTTCGAATTTTTCAAGAAGTTATATCAAAAATAGAAAAATTTTTTCAATTAAAATTGACGTTTCCTTTTTATTTTCTTGAAAAAAAAAAAAATGTTTTTACATTAAAACATTGCAGAAAACTCGACAACTTCTCGAAATAAAGTAAAAACAATTATTTATTCAAATTACTCAAGAGCCAGAAAAAAAATCAGGAGAAAATTTTTAATTTAGGCAGACTGAAGAAATCATTTTTCTTTTTATAATTAAAAAAAATTGAAAAAAATGATTCAATAATATATTTTTTTTATGACAAAATATAGTAGAAATGTCCTTACATAGTCAGACAGGTGGAGACGAATTTTTTTCCAACTAAAAAATTTTTTTTACGCTATTTCACGTAAATTTCGATGGATTTGCTACTCGAAAAATTGATATTTCAGTGGAAAAGGAACGTTTATAGCTGAAAATGCTTGGAAGTTACGGGAAAAATTACGGAGAACAGCTTGTGGAGATGATCTCGAAGGAAATGAAAGACACAACCGGTATCTACGCACGCGGTTCTGGTTCGTTAAGGTAGAGGAACAACGTCACTCCATGCAATATGCAACAATGCGATACGACGGTTAGCCCGCGGATGAATAAAGGAAAAGAGCCCATCAGAGAGAGGGTCGAGAATACGAAATAAAAATCATTGAATAGATATATTCACCCTTTGTCTTTATCTTGTACGTATATTTCAGAAAGTTGCGTCCCGCGATGGGTAAGCATTTGCATTGGATAGAAAGAATTGCGCGCGTAGCCCTTGTATGAAAATCAACAAAATAAGAGAAAACAACTGTATGTGTGCATTGTCTGCCATTTCTGGTATAATTCTTGTATGGTGGCCTATTGAAATGCGGGAGGCCCATCTTCATGAGAACAAAATATACACACAGATGTCACATGCATTATTTGTGAGAGCATTATTATTGTCGTCATCATCCGCGCTTGCAAAGTATAACCATCTCTTCCAAAGAATTGAGAAATTCAAGATGTCACATGCATTATTTGTGAGAGCATTATTATTGTCGTCATCATCCGCGCTTGCAAAGTATAACCATCTCTTCCAAAGAATTGAGAAATTCAAAAGCCCCTTCTAACATTATTTCAATCTTTGAAAACATGAATAAACTACCTTGAAAAAAATTCAAACTCATCCCAGTCCCAAAAATCAATGAAAATACAACAAAATAAATTCTTTTCCATCGACCATCACGACTATAATATTTTTATTTTTTACGCTATTTCACGTAAATTTCGATGGATTTGCTACTCGAAAAATTGATATTTCAGTGGAAAAGGAACGTTTATAGCTGAAAATGCTTGGAAGTTACGGGAAAAATTACGGAGAACAGCTTGTGGAGATGATCTCGAAGGAAATGAAAGACACAACCGGTATCTACGCACGCGGTTCTGGTTCGTTAAGGTAGAGGAACAACGTCACTCCATGCAATATGCAACAATGCGATACGACGGTTAGCCCGCGGATGAATAAAGGAAAAGAGCCCATCAGAGAGAGGGTCGAGAATACGAAATAAAAATCATTGAATAGATATATTCACCCTTTGTCTTTATCTTGTACGTATATTTCAGAAAGTTGCGTCCCGCGATGGGTAAGCATTTGCATTGGATAGAAAGAATTGCGCGCGTAGCCCTTGTATGAAAATCAACAAAATAAGAGAAAACAACTGTATGTGTGCATTGTCTGCCATTTCTGGTATAATTCTTGTATGGTGGCCTATTGAAATGCGGGAGGCCCATCTTCATGAGAACAAAATATACACACAGATGTCACATGCATTATTTGTGAGAGCATTATTATTGTCGTCATCATCCGCGCTTGCAAAGTATAACCATCTCTTCCAAAGAATTGAGAAATTCTAAAGCCCCTTCTGACATTATTTCAATCTTTTGATCCTTAAAAAAAATCTAAAAACCAGAAAACATGAATAAACTACCTTGAAAAAAATTCAAACTCATCCCAGTCCCAAAAATCATTGAAAATACAACAAAATAAATTCTTTTCCATCGACCATCACGACTATAATATTTTTTTTAAGTGTTTAAATTAATTCAAGGGTTGTTTTTATACTCTGTTAAATCAAGTCATCCACTGACTCTTAATCAGACTGATTAAAACAGTTGATGTTCACTGATTACTCAGTTCTATACGCATATTCGCGCTGTCTACGGTTTAAAAAAGTGGATGTCAAATTTATCCCGATAATCCTAAATATCTATGTCGTATAATTGATTGAACACTTTGAGATCAAGATATAAGCGCTGCATTTAGCCTTATATCTCCGAATCTATTACCATTAGACAAAAATTTTAAAAAACCTTTTTTATATTTCCGAACTTTTTTATTTAAACCTTTTTTTTTTGCTAGGATCAATATTTTTTTCATTTATACCGCTTCAAACGTCCAAAAGTCATTTATCACTGGCCATTATAAATTATAACTATATATAAAACTGTTAGACTAAATGAAAAATTAGTTATTGTAAATTTTATAAAACATTTAATTCCTTCAATTTTTTATTCTAAACTTTTTTTTTCTAAAGCTAATACTTTTAGTGTCATTGCGTCAGTTATCCAATGAACGCTGCATTACACTTACAATAACCTAAACCGCACTGATACAAAATGTAGATGCAGAATTGGAACGACAAAATTTTACATGTCGCTGACTAAAACAGTTAATTTCATCTGTTAAACAAATTTCACTAGATAAAACAGTGCAGAACATCTTTCACTATTTCGCGCAGTGAGCGTTCACTGTTTTCATGGTTAATCCAGTGTTACTGATGCAAACAGTGATTTTTAACCGCAAAAACAGCGACGTTCCATAGCAGAAACACCTGATTTTCACTGTTTCGATTTAGGAGCGAGTAGAATAGTATTAATTAATTAATTAATAATAAACTAGGATACGTCTGTATGTTGCAGACTGTTTGCAGTGTCGAGATGTTCAACCTGTCGAGCGGGAATAGCAGCGAAAGAGCTGGTGATGAGGGCGCGAGAGCTGGTGTACCATGTAGCCTGCTTCGTGTGCGCATCGTGCCAAGTACCGTTGACGAAGGGCGACCATTTTGGGCAGCGCGAGGGCCTAGTATACTGCAGGTAACTTGAACAAAGCATTAATGGCAGAGAGCAGGCGTAAGATGCACCTCGGTGCCCTGGGTCTCACCGCTTTGTCACCTTGAGGCCGTGCTACGAGGTGATCTGTTGTGCGGCCGACTACCCAAACACCTCGGGCAGCACGGAGGACCTCGGATCACCCGGGGTGTCGCCGCTACCAGGCTACTACAGCGCCACCGAGCACAGTCCTGTCGCGTCTGTGGCAACTGTCCACAAGGGGCGGCCCAGGAAGCGCAAGCTGTCCGAAGTCAACGGCTCGGAGATGTCAATGAGACTTGGTTCCGGTCTGGGTGAGTGTCTCTGCAAGTAAAAAAAATTTTATATCAATTAAAACCAGCGATATTAGCATTAATATCACCAAAAAAGTGCCTTGAATACTTCACAAAAAAAATGCTATACTCAAGCTTTTTAATTCATTAAAAAAAATTATATGGAAAATTTTAGATAAATGCCAACATGGTGATAAATACCAACATGGTAACAAATATATATGAGAATATGGGGCAAAATGGGGTATGGGGTTCCTAAAAAAAAAAAAACGGGTAAAATATTTTTTCTTCAATCGCGCCAAATATCATTGAATTTTTGTTTTAATTGCAATCAAACTTTATTTAAACTATTATCTAATCATATGTTTAACTTTATGTGCTGTCTAGCGAATTTTTAGTGTGACTTGGGATCAAAAAAACTATTTTATAAGCAATTGTATTACTATTTCTTAAATTTTTTTCCGTTATAGCGAGCTTTCACTTCATTTTTAATAAATATCCTACACAGAAATTATTTGATATAAAGTAGAGATAAATTTTTAATGACAATGAATAAATAAGTTGCACTTGAAAAAGTCGAAAAATGTCAAAATTTCACATTAACTTCAGTTAATAGTGGGTAAAATTACGTTAAAAATTTAGAAAAAAATTTTTTTTTCAATATAATCGTTTAATAATTTCAGAAAATTGAATTAAAAAACAAAATTTCACTCCTCAATACACTATATAGCACTCTTATTATCAATCGAATTAATTATTTCGTAATTAATCGAACGAACACACATTTTTAAATAAAAAACGTTTTTTTCCCCAGTCTCCTGTTTTTGCTCCTCCTAAGCGGAAAAAAAATAAATATACTTTCGCTTTGCTGTTGAAGAAAAAATTTGTCCTCTCACCAATACATACATAGTAAAATGCATAAAATTCAGCCTATAAAAATTTCAATTTTATTATGAAAATAGTATAAAATAATTCTAAACGGATCAAACAGGAAAAATCGATGGGTAAAAACATGCTAAGAATAATTCATTGTAACCTGCTATAAAATACGAGATTGCAGAGCATTTGGTTGACGGTGAGGCCGAGTGGCTGCGACGATTGCTGAGCAAATAGAGCGATACAGGCGTGTGTCTGGAGGGTTGAGGGCGGAATCAATGGCAAGGCGAAATATTGCACGCTTACCACCCGGCCAATTACAGCTATAAAGGCGCGCGCACTGCTTTCGTATGTTTGCCCGGCAGTCGGCGTTTGTTTTTGTCTTGTTAAAATAGTACCATTGAGAATTTTTACAACGATATGAAAGTTCCTTTATAAAATACAAAGAAATTATGAATGGATTCTGCGAAGTGACGTGGTCGTCGTCGTTGGGTATGAAAAAAGCGTCTGTTTCTTTGTGTAGCACCGAGAGAAAGAGGTTTTGATCACGTCATCGCCAGTTATTTTATAATCGTTTGAACAATTAAAAGAAATAAAAGAGAGTGGAGCAATGGAATTTACGAGGTCTATAAAATCATGTCCATGCAATATTCTCTGTCGGCCAGTTTTATTGTCGTGCACTGATGGATATCGACATCAGTGCAGCAAAATTTTTGGAGGGACCTCGCGCCGCGCCGACTGTGTGATGAAATTATCCTGATTTCGCGGCGCAAAAAGCCCAGACACCTGAGTGATATTGTCGGGTATGACCGAGGCCATCGAATGGATGGTCGAGGAGAAAAAGAAAGCCTGCGGGGACAGTGACAGATGGGTATCGACGCTGAGATGCATCGATTGGCCGCTCCCTCCCGGAAAAGAATGCCGCTGCGGACCAATACCCAGCCACTGCGACCAGAATGGCCGGCGAATACTTGATACCTACATTCCCTTACTTGCCTCACCGGTCTCATTCTTTGCTTTATCTTCGCTCCCTTATACGCCTCGCCAACTAGCCAGTTCGTTCCCAATTTTTGTCCACCACGTGACAAATTGTGACCTCATTCTTAAGGCATCCACTATATGTCTCCGTTGTGATGCGTCAAAGCACGATCCCCTTGATGTTGAGAAAAAAAAATAGCCTCGGCTTAATTAGGCACTTGTGGGTCGTTAAACTTCTCCTTTTTCAATTGATCCGTTGCTTTTTTTATTCCTTCTTTTATATATATAGATTTCAGATCGATAATGCTAAGTACGCGTGATGAGCATCGTCGTGTGGCGTCGTCAGCGTTCGGCGCGCGTTTTTCTCACACCGGAAATGAATGCACCTTTTGTCAAGCTGCGACCTGAAATTTTTCATTGATACAACTTTTACGGGATATGGCAATTTTGTAGTTTTGGTGGTCATTTTTTTATGGATTTAGGTGCGGTTTTGAGTCTTTTCGCGTTAGGTATTAAATTTATGTTTTGTACACAGTTTTTCAATAGGCAAAGTTTGAATTTTATTTATTTTTCTCAACCCTTCGAGTACACATCTATTTTTTTGCCATCTCCTAAATACTCTGGATTAATTTGACTCTGTTCACTTTTACGAATTACGTATAAAACTCTATATTACTACTCAACTGATTGGTTTGAAAAAAATTCAGAGACAAAAATTTTTTATAAAATCATTAAATAATTGCAGAAAATTTAATTAAAAAATTTTTCTGTTCAGTAAAATCGTGAAATGATTGTACAAAATTCAGAACAAAAAATTTTTTCCTCAAATATATTGATCGAATAATTAGAGAAAAATCCATATAAAAATTTTTTTCATTAAATAAAATCAGAGAAAATTGCCGAAAAATCAATAAAAAAATTTCCTTTTCTGCAAGACAATGAAATGCCTGCAGAAAACTAGATAAAAAAATTTTTTTTTATTAGAAAAATAATTGTAAGTGGATTAAATAAAAAAAAAAAAATGGATAAAAAACACATGTCGTGAATAATTGATTATTACATCACAAAATGTAATTATGCAACGACTAAAAATTAGTTGAAGCAGTGTGAGTGGAATATTGATATAGGCGCTGGGAAACAGAGTTATACTGTTGACTCTAGAGCTCGTTGAACTGAGTTACGAGAGTAGCAACCAAAAAAGAGATGAACGAGTAATGTTGCAGCGGGTATTTTATACTTCTGGCTCCCTCGAAATTGGAAATGGCGTCTGAAGACCCGTCCTGAAGCAAAGTTCCGTTATGCCAACCAATCGATCCGGTCTCGAGCAGGTTTTTTACGTTTTTCTGCGCGGCAGCTGCTGCGACATTTTTTTCCACCATCCATTGTCTTTTTCTTTGCATTTAAGACCCGACGACGCCAGCCATCGGGACGTGCTGGACCATACAAATGACGTGCTCTCTAACGCAATTTTCCAGAATTGCTGCATCCCAACGAACTGTCATCTTCCATGGAGTCTTTGACGGCCTACGACGGATCCGTCGGCTCACCCGGTCCTGCACACCACAATCAACGAACCAAACGCATGAGGACGAGTTTCAAGCATCACCAATTGCGCACCATGAAGAGCTACTTTGCTATTAACCAAAATCCCGATGCCAAGGACCTCAAACAACTTGCACAAAAAACTGGCCTCTCCAAACGAGTCCTTCAGGTAACTTTTCTATTTATTTCCCCTAGTTGGAAAATTATTTTCAATTTTCATTCCCTTTTGCAGGAAAAAAAAAATTTTTAAAGGCAAAAAAAATTCATTTTTTTAACAAATCGGCCTTAAAAATTAAAGTTAATTTCATTAAATCACAAAAATAATATTTTTATAATAGATTTCCTTACGTCAGGTCATGATAGGCATTTTCTCCTAGTTTTTCTCGAAAATCACTTTTTTTTAAATTTACGTGTTAAATTAAAGAAATAAATAAATAAAAATTGTATAATAGATAAATAATCCACTTGATATATTTTTTATTTGTCAAAAGTAATTTTTAAATGATAAATAAAAAGATAAACAGATTTTTCTATGTCTGACCATGACACACATTTTCTCCTAGTTTTTGTCAACTTAGAAAAACTATTGTTTTGTTGCCTTACACAACAAATTAAAAATTTAATAGCTAAATAATTAATTAAAAATATTGTTTTTTTTTTCAGTTGATGAATAAATGGAAATGTTTTTCAGTGTGTCTGGCCATAACAGGCATTTTCTCCTTTTTTTTCTCGACTTAGAAATGATTTTTTTTTGCCTTACAGAATAACTAAAAGTTAAATAAAAAATACATTTAAAAATATTAAATAGTTATAAAAATAAGGTAAAATGTTTTATAGAATTAGTTGATGTATAAAAAAAGGATTTTTTTTAGGACGGTAACGAAATGTACAAGTGGATTTCTGCATGTCTGACCATAACTGGCATTTTCTACTTTTTTTTTTCTACTTGGAAAAAAATGTTTATTTTTTTTGCTCAAACTTGCTATTAAATAATGTGTTTTTCAGGTTTGGTTTCAAAATGCACGCGCCAAATGGCGTCGTAACATGATGCGCCAAGAGGGCAACGGAACGGGTGGAATCGGATGTCCTGGAACACCGGTACCCTCTTCCACCGGAAATTCGCCGAGCCTCAGTTCCAACTCTGCCTTCCTCGGAGACAGCAATAGCCAGCCTTCGACCTCTATGGACGATATCCACGCTCTGCATCACCTCCACTCGGCCGTTCCATCTCAGGTGTCCTTTTCCGACCTCTACTGACGGCGGCTCGAGGCAGAGGACGATTTCTCTGCTCGCTCGGGTCACCTCGCGACCTGAGAAATCATGTGCGGTGCTAAGTGCTTCCGGTTTGAGGCTGCTCAGTGAAAATAATTCGAAAAGTTGCAAATTTTATTGGCATTTTATTTGAAAATACGAATTTTTTATCGAAACAAAGCATCATAATTATCCGGGAAATCTATAAAAAATCTCTGTACATAAAAATAATGATGGTAATAAAATTTGCAACTAAATTATTTGGAAAAAAAAATATTTTCTGTCCAGTAATACCAGGCAAAAATAATTAAAAGAGCGAAAATAAGATTGAAATAATTTTTCGCGAACTTTCTATTTACAAAAATTCCATGAGAAAAAATAAATAAAGCTTGAAAATTACCAAAGTGTGTATAGAGGGGTGGCACAAAAAAAATCAACTAGTTTGGTTTTTCGGGTTTCGTATCCAAAAAATTAGAATTTATCATATTTCAAGAAAAATGATTGAAATCTGAATGGAAACAATTTTTTTTTTTTACTTTAATATATTTGTCGTCACATAGGAATTGATTTTTAATATTATTATTAAGAGGTCGCTCATAAACGGAACGATGACTCCTAAAATTAATATTTTATTACATGTTAAAAAATAAGCTATAGCGAAGACGGGAAAAAAAATTTTTTTCTACAATCAAATTTCGATCACTTTTTCAAATTTAAAAATTCGTAAGCGACCTTTAAAAATGCTTGTAAAATATGATTTTTTTTTTTTGGTACGAGATTCCAAAAACAAAAATAGTCGGTTTTTGCGCCACTTCAATGTATAGGCAATATTTATCAACAGATAACTCGATAAAACAGAGAATTAATATCATTCATCTGTTTTTAATATTGCTCTAATTTATCATTAAAAAAAAACAAGAAAATAATACTAATAAGTATTAAATAATTATTTTGTGAGCTCACACCACCAGAGATGCTTATAAATATATATATATATATACTTTAGACAGATAAAGCAATGTAAATGTTTATGTATAGATAAAAAAAATTACACTATTATAGCCTAAAATATAAATAATATTTGACACCCAGTAAAATCCAACATTATCAAACGACAAATTCATATTTTAAATACTGTAGATGACAAAAAAAAAATTAATAGAGAAAAAAGGAGGATTTTTTTTGAATCATAAAAAATAAGTTAATCGACATGCCAGCAGAAAATAAATAATAGAATGCTGTATTTTAACCTTATTCAAATTCGACAGGTCGGTGAAAAAGACCAAAACGTGTCTCCAAAGATATAGTGTATATCTAAAAGTTTTGTATATACTTTCCAAGCGAGAGAGGACAAACTCTGGCATGATAGAGGTGGTGGAGAATACTAATTAGCATCAAATTAGGTATTTAAAGATTTCACGAGGGCGTGTCTGCGTCCTCCTCTCAACCACGCTCCGCGTGGTCCTCTGGCATAAATTGTAGTCCGTACAGTAGGTCGTATAAGCGTGTACTCTAAACCCTGTTGTATATATAGAAGAAGCCACATATGCCGTATATTTTGTCGGCGCTCATATAAGTTAATTTTCAATCTATATGCGGGCTTGAAATGGTCGCGCGGTCTCATCAGCCAAATGAAGAAATTGAGACTCTAGTTAACGTTTAATGATGCCGATACAATGCTTCTCAAACTTTACATACGCTATCAAAAACCATAAATCACCTGTTGAAAATATTTCCCACAAAGTATTTAAAAATTTATTTTGTTTTTTCTTCATAATATTAACATTAGGGTGGCACAAAAAAATCGACTATTTTTTTTTCGGCTTTCCTATCAAAAAAATCATAGTTTATAATGTTTTAAAAGCCCATCATAAAAATTAACTCGATTTGAACATTTTCAGAGGTTGCGCAAAGTTTGAAATTTTCAAAAATAGTCAAAATGTGATTAAAAAAATTTTTTTTTTCCGTTTTCGCTATACGGCGAATCATTTTACATATCTAAAATAATCCGCCATAGTGAAACCAGAAAAAAAATTTTTTTTTTTCATTACATTTTCATCATTTTTTAAAATTTCAAAATTCGTGCGCGACCTCTAAAAATGTTCGAATAGAGGTAATTTTTATAGTGGGTTTTTAAAACATCAGAAATTATGATTGTCTGATACGAAACCCGAAGAAAAAAAAAATCGGTTTTTTTAAGCCACCCTAATACTCATGAATTTAATAAAATATAATGATAGCTGTGGTTTTTGTTTTTTGATTGGACATGTGACAAAGACTCAGTTGGTAATGCAGGGATATTTTCAGACAAGGTTTTTAGTCGGTGCATTGAGAGGTGTTTCCCACGCAAAGTCTTCCTGAGAATCGGCCTGGCTGAGAATCATAAATCCGGGTGTCTGGTCTTGGAATAAAACCTTGGCGTCCTAAACCTCCCGGATCGATTCGTCAGCGTGGCCGTTTGATGTACCGCGCAAGAAAGTTCGCATCGGTATTTGCAGCGACGTTCCACCCCGATTACGAGACGACTGACTCGATGTGACGGAGAATTAAAAAAGTGGACCAATTTTCAGTAATTTGTACGTGTGCGAGGAAGAAGCGCGCAGCGCCCTCTGAGAGAGTTTTGTTATTGTGGCGTGGCTGCGCCTGCGCAAC
Organism: Macrocentrus cingulum; assembly: GCA_002156465.1. Classification (NCBI taxonomy): domain Eukaryota; kingdom Metazoa; phylum Arthropoda; class Insecta; order Hymenoptera; family Braconidae; genus Macrocentrus; species Macrocentrus cingulum. The sequence continues at coordinate 60,726 of MVJL01004915.1, forward strand.
GACGCCGCAGGAGCCAGCAGCAGCTACCGGTCGATAGTCTTTTGTTCTGTCAAATGTCGGTGGACCGCGCCCGGTTTCTCGCGTTCTCTGTTCCTATATCCCCCTTTCCGCCATCTCGGCTTCTTTCGCTCTACTCGTGGAAACGACGCGGATGCGCAGGCGGAGAGTTTTTATTGGGGCGGCTGGTCGTCTCTTTCTTGCCATCCCGCGCGGTCAAGCCGCGTGTATACGCTTTCTATGCTCTGCGTGACGCGACAATGCTCGTGTCGCGCGCAACAAGGCCCAGCTGCCGTGGATACTCCAGCAGGGCCCATTTTATAGAGACTGCTGAAAGTTTTCAAGCAGTGGAAAACTATCGATCATTCTAAAACAATCAATATTCATTTTAATTTTCGTTAATATTTCGATAACTCGGTAAATAAGTGAGATAATAAAAAATTTCATCAGACATAAATTATAGCAAATTTCATTTTCTAGAAAAAATGTAGAGTAAATTTTTTCAATATTTCCCTTTATTTTTGAGATATTTTGAAAAATATTTCAAAGGGAAATCTAAAAAACTTTATTTCACGTTTTTTCTAAGAAATTTAATTTTTATCCATATAACTTTTATAATACTTTTTATTATCTTCAATATTTACAGAGTTATCGTGAAAAAAAGTATTAAAAAAATCACGAAAACGTCCAGACTTCTCAGAGGTTATCCCATAGGAAAAAATCCCATTGACAGCCAATCGCCATTGGTAATTTCCCATTGGTTTCCATAGTTACTTCGGTCTCCCAATGGAAAATTGCCAATGGAAGAGGCTCTGTCAATGGAAATCAAAGGAGATTTTTTCTACGAGAGCCTTGGAAAATTTTGGCAAAAAATTTCAACTTTAATAACACATAAATAATACTAATAATTGATAGTTTTAATACTTTTTTAAAATACGTTACGGGTATAAATATAACCGGGTATATAACAGTGACAGCAGTTGTACATGCGAGGAAATTTTTTGCAGTCGAATTTTAACTGCAAGTTAAATGCTAAAAGTTCGATACATATCTTGTATAACTCAACTGATGGATCGACTGCGGGAAAAGAAAAAAATTCCCACAAAGTCTTCCACCGGTTGATAAATTTTTGTTTGATATATACATTTTATTACAGGACATAAAACAAAACAAAACTCTCGCACGAGTGATGTGCAGAATTTTAAATAAAAGAAAGCAAGTTAAAAAAATGACAAAAAATAGATAGTGAGATTTCTATACGGTGAATTGAGCAAAAGATTAAACGAGAAAATTTCCTCGATGCGGCAAAACAGCGGCGGAGGGTCCTTCGGCAGATGCTGTTGCATATGGAGAACAGAAAAGGAAGAGGCTCGCTCGTCGTTCGTCCTGTTCTCCCTCGCTTCGAGTGTGCATTGTCTACCGTGGTTGTAAATAATGTCACTACACCATTCCGCAGAGGTTGCGCTCAGAGTTAACTGTAGAAATATCCTCGACTGTGGTGCATAAAACGATTCTGCAGGTTTTCTGTGGCACCCCTTGAAAATTGTGCGTCTGAAAAATTTCCAATCGGCTGAATTGTCGCGATAAGGTGCAGCGCAGTGATTTAATTACTTGGGCGAAAATAATGCAGCCTCTCTCTCTCGAGAGCAATTGGCCTGCGATCTCGCGCGAGGGGACGCCAAGGAGCTCTCTCTGTATATATACAAAAGGGGGAGGTAGTCGGGCCCCAGTGAGAGTTCAGCGTCTTTTTTCCCCCATGCGGATTATCCAACGGGCGCATCGCTTATTCGTGTATCAAACGTTTTTTACGCTTTTTCATTCTCGGGACGCGCAGAGATTCTTTGTTTGCTTGGGAGGAAGGAGAGCGAAGAACGGCCCGAGATAAAAGGGGGAGAGGAACAAGGTGGAACTGGGCGAAAGAAGTGGAAGATACTGAAGCTGGCCATTGTAGCACGATCTGGACAAAGGTCGCCATAGCGACGGAATTCAAAGGGACACGAAAATGGCGATTTATGCTAATTGAAGAGCTTTTGTGTCTCTTCAAGATTCTGCCACACAACAGTGTGTTTTTGCATGGCGGTTCGCGATATATATTTCAGTTGCATTTTTATTTCTCCTCTGTAAATAAAATTCGATATTTAACTGATGCGCAACTCATCGATACACTGTTCTATTATTTAAATACCATGACAATATTTTTGTCAATTAATTCTCTCTCGGTGCTTTTAATTCGGACTAAATAATAAAGCAGGCACGTCGGCACGCAGTTATTTATCGTAGTGCAATGCAATGGAATCGGGATTCCACGGGGACAGCGCAGGTGCTGGACGAGAAAGCCATTACGAGAAACTGTGCATAAATATATCGGCTGCTCTTGAATGCGCGCGGACGACTCTTCGCTTCAAACGAATATATATATAAGCTACCATCAGGCTCAAAGCAAATGCTGTATACCTATGTGTCGTCCATAAATATATCGATCCGGAGCATCGACATTTTTTTTCGTTTTTTTTATTCGTTTTAATTTTTTTTTCACTCAAAATTTCAAATTAAGAAATTTTAACTGTATTTGTCCATTATTGTCGCTAAAAATCTTTTAATAAAATATTATGAAAGGCCCCTCAATTTATGAAAATTGAATAAAATTGAGTTCAACCGATTGAGAATTTTTTTCAATCCAAAAAAAAAAAAATTCTGTTTTTTTTTGTACATCTTTTAAATGGCTTTATTTTTTCAATATCTTGAAAAATTACGTCAAAATATTATAAAAATTCCCTAAAATGATTTTTTAAAAAATAAAAAAAAAATTTTTATTTTTCGAAATTTTTTTAATTAATTAAAAATTCTTTAAAAAAATGTAACACCTTAAAAAATCACCATTAAAAAATCATAAACAAAATTTCTCGTTTTGTATACTTACGTCTGCATCTACTATAATTCAACAAATTTCCCCAATTTCTTAAAAAAACCATCGAAAAATAAAATAAAATAAAAAATATAAAAAAGCATTTAAAAAATTAATTAATTAAATAGAAGAATATAGGGTAAAATCCGGTAGATACTTGAAATAATCATGATTTTTTTAAGACCCAAAAAGTATGACAATAGAGTATACAAAAATTCGCTAAAAAAAAAAAAAACAAAAATTTAACAGATAGTCGCAAAATTATTTATAAAATACAGTTTTATCGATGAAAAATTACACTAAAACCTCGCTACAGAATAGCACAAAAATTTAAACACATGATTAAATAAAAGTACAAAAAAAAATTTGACACAAAATTTTAATAATAATTCAATTTCAATTAGCGTAATTGAAAAAAAAAAATAAATTTTTAACTCATTTTTTTTCACGCACACCTCATTTTACCCACATCTCCTTCCCCCCTCTCTATCTCGCCCCTATAATTCCCTTATAAATATAAAAATACAATATAACATAAAATCCAAAAAATTATCTGTACTATATATACAAATAACACATAATGCCAATTCACTGGCAACGGATCAGGACAGTGATAGTTGGAGTAGCCCAAGGCGCAACAGTATATATTAATCACTAAAAATTTTATTTTAACAGAAACGATATTTGATTTGCAGGGTGTATATGATGGCCGCGTGCACAGCAAAAAGACGATGCGAAGAGTCTCTGTCGTGCCCTCGAGTCGAGGGCGTAGGTTTGTTTTAACAAGGCATTTAAAGCGTACTCGGTAAACATTCGCAGAGAAATATCGGTTGTTTATGGCGCGATGATTTATCTCCTCTCGCGCGCGTCGGACCCTTCTAAATGGGACGTCCGTTGGGATGAGTATTGGCCAGTTTGAAATAAGTTCAGGTGGAGATACTGTATAGGGGCTATCGTCCCGAGTTTGCCTGCTGGCTCATGCGCCAACATTTCTCATACATGCTCTCGTCACCCTCATCATCGCCATTATCATATTCAAAAATACGAAAAATTATTGCGCCAACATGCGTGTACATAAATTGTGCGATTAATTGCCCTGGCGGTCAATGATGAACTTACAATGCAACTCACGTGCTCCGCGGCGGCCCTACGAGCGCAAGAAAGCATCAGATATACGCGCTCGATTCAATGGTAAAGAGACAATCACCCGCAGAGAGGTAATAGATCACTGACAGAGATTCGATAAGATATAAATACATCAGATGGCGGCCCTTCCTCCGACTATACTGCAGCATCATTACACGCTCGTGTTCGTGTTCCAGGCCCATGCAAAATCCTCTGCACAATTCTCTACAGTCCTATACGTTTCAATACACTACTTCAGTACACTTTGTAGTCGAGAGACACTTGTCATGGTCACCGAGAGGTGCGCACAGACCTGGAAGCCATGTTTTCTCATGGAAATGCTCTACAATCTTTCCTCAATGTCAATTCCAGCCTATAAAAATACATTCATGTCATTTTTCAACCCAGAAGAAATCCAATTTGACTAAAAATTCACTTTTTGTGAGAAATAAAATTGATAATAAAACAAAAGAGATTTAAAATAATGAAGATATGATATTTCAATTTTAGGGATCAAAAACGTCTAATTAAAATTTTTCATCCGAAATTCCAACGTGCTGGAAACATTAGTAGCAAGTTGGTGAGCTAAATTGACGGGTCACCAGCTCCCGGACATAAAAGGGCGAGCGTTGCGTAATCCAGGTAGGCCAGCGATGGCCATATTTTGGTGAATAATTTTAATTGGCTTCGTTATGCACGATTTTGAAAGCAAAACCCTCTGTGATTCCGGGCGTTACTTTTGGTCCAATGATTTGTGTGGAAGAGAGCTATTTTTAAGTGGCTGCCGGCATTCCCCGTGGGCCACTGTATTATACAGCATATAGGCGAAAAGGGTTCACAAGGTGGCGCAGGCCTGCGATATGCATTCATTACGAATCGCCAGTGTTCTAATGAGGCTGTGGATATGTTGGAAAGCCACCGACGAGGCATTCTCTCGCTACCGTGGGTCAGCTCCACATTTCGGACGACCTGAGTCAATGAAATTCTTGGTAGAAGACCGCTCTGATGATGATGACTCGCTCCCACGTCTATTTCGTAAAACGCCATCACGAAAAAAAGAACTTTAATTGTCCAGTTTTTTAATAATTCCGTCATTTAATCTTGGCTGTAAACGAAAAACTGTGAGTGCACGGTATTAAAAAATTTATAAAAATTAAAAAAAAACTATTTCTTACCATCGCGAGCTTTGCTAGACACACGTCTGACACACGAAAAGTCACCGAGAAACTGATGTCAGCATGGAATTCATGCTCGAGTGTTATCTCTGAGCAATTAATCGATAAAATTATCGAGAATCAAAAAAAAGTCACCGAGAGTGCTGATGTGTCTAGACCGTTGAATTCTGTAGAGGTAAGAATTTTTTTATACAATATCAAGCAGATAATTGAGAATTTTAAGGAGAAATATTATTTCTACACATCATCAGCGTTTTTTCGAAAGAATATTATTATAAAAAATGAAAAAATGAGTCAATATTTATAAGACGTACAAAATAATCAGTGAAATATTCCAAGAATCGATATATGCTTCGGCGAATATTTCAAAATTTGATAACTAAATGCCTCAGAATATTGATTAAATTTTGAATTTGCATAATATTTGCATAAATCGAGATTTATCAATTTATTGTTAATTGTATATCGTTGAAATTCATATTTAATAAATAATAAGTGTAAAATCCAAAAAAGCAAACAAAAACGCCTGTTACTTTCAACGCCATAAAACAGTAAATATTTTATTTCAACGGTTTTATATTAATTATTACAAAAAATGTGTATTAGCGCATTGTTGTGTTTTATCTACTGATTTTGAAACATCACTGTTTCAACTGGCACTGCCAATTGCGTCCAGTTTCCCCTAATTACCAGCAAAAATTATGAAAACCATTATTAAAACACTAAAAACCGTCATTGAAAGTGAATTAATATCTAAAAAATGTTATCAACTGTCAATAAATAGGCACACAGTATCAAAAACATATTTGAGAAATCGCTACCTTTTTTTTCCTCAGGCATATGAGGCCCGTTTTTACCATTCTCCATCCCGTGGATTCTTAATCTTCATTAGTTCGTGGATATTTGCATAGCCGGGCAGCGAGGTTTATCTGATCGCCAGCGACAACAGGTGAAAGAATACGCTTTGTTGTTCTCCAAGAAGTCAATATCATTCACAGAAGCACGACTATATGTACGCATAAACCCTCAATACCAATTTTATCATCCAAAAAACAAAAAAAAAACATTTTTTTTCCACATTACAGACAAGAAAAACAAATAACACCAGGATATATTTTTACGGTGTGGCCGCGCGCGCATCAGAACACCGTGAGAAACTCAGTACAACACTTTTATAAATTCATAATAGCAACGTGTGCTGATGTGTCTGTGCTGATATACACGTGGGGGCCCACCCAGTGGTCTTTTTGCGAGCGTGACCCGAGGATATGTTGGAGATGACTTTGGCAGCTACACTCGCAGGCCAACAGAGGTCACAGACTCACCTTATCGCGCGGTTCTCGTCCGGGTGGCCTACTCGGCCTTAATTGCGGGCCCATATCACGATTCAATATGGCCGCCCACGGCGGCTATCGGACCCATTCTGTTTGAGGAACCGTGAGGCATCAAATCGCACTATGAACTGAGCACTCAACTCGCGAAAACGCACCCTGGAGCTTCGAGCGACGGAAAGAAACTAGCAGGCATTGGTCTTGGGGGCTTAACGAGTCTAATTAGCGACGAAAACGAGTTTGAATGTTTTTTCACGGGAGGGAGGTCCAATGGCAGACCCGTGGCCGCCTTAGAAACAGTAGATTCCGCTTGAAACCGGGTCAGCGGGCCAGGCTGTGATGTGCAGCGGCTCTCGCTTAATTGGAATCTCGTCCCCCAGCGACGCGTATACCGCAGACGCGCGTATTCTCCGTCACTGGAGGGAGTGAAAATGAAAGTATTCGTGCGTTAATTAGGGCTACCGGGGCCTTTAGCAGCCACATCACTCTATTGCAATTGTCGAGACGTTGCAGCGCTTACTATATGATGGACTGGGTCGCGGCGTGATCAGCGGACCTCCCGCAGGACCACCCTCGAGGGGCCACAGGTCGACTTGTTAGCCGGCAAGGAAGTTACCCAGAGCAATGTTCACTCGTGGCGACACAATGTTCTGCGTTGGGGCGAGGATTAATAAGGGGGTGCAGCAGAAACTGCGCCGCGACCTTCCACCATCGTGCTTCATGATTTTTTTTTTTACATTTTTCCATTAAATGGAAGTAAGTAGGGTTTGAATGTCAGGTACATTGACAAAAGAGTGTGTAATTATTGTTTTTTGTTGAAGAAAAATTTAATAAAGTAAAATAAGTCGTAGAAAAAAATTTTTTTCGTATATAATTGTGGAGATTAATTGCTAATTTAAGGATTGAGGAGAAATGAAAGCAGTTGAACAATTGATAATTGAAGGTCCAAGTGCAGGAGCGACCAGGCAGCAGAATATCCAGGATTTCACTTGATCAATCACACACATGCACGCACGAGTGGGTCCACGCTGTTGTGAGCTCTCGATGTGATTTCACGGTGATGAGTTATACAAAGAGGTGATTTCTGACTCAGCACCGTGTACGTACATGCGCGCGTGCACTCACAAGAGGGCTGAGCAGTCGCAAAACCGCACCGAGTGGAATCGAGGACCGCCACCGAGGGTTCCCACGCGTGAGATTCCTCCCACGAGATTTCGATAAACTTGATTTCACTCTTTTTATTTTTCATTTCCTCCCCGTCAGCTGCGCACCCACCCGCAAAATCTGTACAATTGTGACTGGTTTAAAAAAAAAAACAAAAAAACATTTTTATATTAAAAAAATCTTTTTCAATTAAAGATCGTCGTATTTTTATGATATTGGCCCCTTGGCTGTCAAAAATAAGTTTCAAACTTCATTTTTTAATGGAATTTTTTCGAAAAAAAATTTTTTTTCGTAAAAATCCGAAAAAATGGCAAAACATGATTTTGGTCAATTTTTTGATAAATAGTACATTATTTACAGGAATGTGGTGCAAAATGAATAAATAATTAATAATTAATTATCATTAATAATAAATAATTGATAAAAAAAAATTTTTTTTGAATTAATAAGTGTATGGTGAAAAAAAGACGTGAAATGTAAAAAAAAAATTTTTTTTGTATAAAAATTCGAAAAAAAGGCAAAATATAATTTTTGTTAATTTTTTTAATTAATAAAACATCATATAAATGAATTAATACGTAAATAATTGATCTATATTGTATAAAAAAGTAAGTTATATCAGAAATAAAATTTTTTCATTGAAATAACATGTTTTTATGATTTGAAAAATTTTTCGAATCTACAGTAATCTGAAAAAATAAAAAATCTATCAATTGTATACAACCGACCGAAGAAAATGTAGAATTAAGAAAAAAAATTAATATGTATGTATATTTCAGATTGAAAATTCAGGAAATGTTTCAACGATTGTTAGGCAGCAACCCCCTGGGGCCCTGTCGTTATATTGGGGGCGTTCGTTATACACACTCGTGTACAGCCAAACTCTCTGTCTTTTGCTCTTGTTCCCCGTGATCCTTTGAATGGGTCACGTGCCAGAGCACGACCCCTCAAGCCCATATCGTATTTGTACAACACGCACTCTCTACCTCATCCATTACTGCGATCCGTTGTTTGTGTACTTGGCACACATTCGCTCGCTTTTTTTTTTTTTAATTTCTTTCACTGCTGCACGGCTCTCAAGAGTTGTGCGCACAAAACAATGCGCTCGAGCAGTCAATCGAGGAATCGCGTCGTTGAGTCACGTGGGAAAAAAATTCATAATACTAAAAAAAAAACGCAGAAAATTTATGTAACTTTTCAAAAAAAATTTTCTCAACTCCTGGGGCATTCTACCACATGTAAAACTGCTCTGCTATATGAATAATATTTTTTAATTAATAAATTTATAACTTAAAAAATAGAATTTCTTAAATTTAATAAAATTTATTACTTTACTCGTAATAATTTGAAATAAAAATTTTTTTTTTTTCTAGAATAACATTCGGGGAAAGAGGACAAATCTTTTATTTTTTTACCCGACCAAATGATGGCAATTTAACACTTGTAAAGACACGTGTCAGACCAAACGACTGGCCGATAATAGTTTCTGGATCGTCCTGAGTTATTCTTCGTAGCTCTGTCATCATCATCCCCTTAGCCACATTGCCAGACGTTCTGAGAGTGCTATAAACCCCCGTGGTGAGGGTTGCACGCGTGTCGTTGGCTTCCGCTGACACGCTATTAATGGCCGAGCATTGACACCATAAAATTCCCTCGTTGAATCGAGGAAAAAAATATCTAACACACATATTCGAGGTTAATTTGGGAGATTTATGAGCTCGATTATACGCTGGTATTCTGTCTTTTACGCACAAAGTGACTCATTTTTATGTGGGCCTTTTTGCCTCATTGAATCGTCCAGCACACAGGGGGCAGTATCAATTTGGTAGATTAGCCGGTGACGAGTGTGTTTTCAAGTCATGCTGTCTACAGTCAGCTTACTACTTCGTAAATTCTTCAAATGCGTCGATTTGTTTCAGCGGAGAATGCCGGCTACTGCGACGACGACGTTGCCGTTCGCGGAATTCTCGGCTCATCTGCACATCATACGTCAACGTCACGGCTACCCCCCTGACCGGAGAATATTTTTGAGTGTATTAATTAATTTTCCGATGGAGAAAAAAATTATTTACATGTTTAAAAGTGCCTCTGGCCATGCGCTCAAAGGTATTTCCTTCGGTATGACAGTGAAAAAAAAAAAAAAAATCTTCTTAGATTAAACGATCGAGACTCTTATTAAATTAATTTACAGCTTAATGTTAATTAATCCAGTTAAATATAATTTAATTAAACCGAATAAAATGTAAAAACAACATTGAAATAAGCATGAAACAATTTTTTGAATATCGCGTAAAAAACTTGCTGTTTTAAATTGAAATATTTCTAAAACTACTAAAATTAGGAATTTTTATCAAGAGATCTTTTTTGTAGAGAATTTTATTAGCTACAAAAAAGGTTCTTAACAAAATTTATTTATCTTGTATCCTTATCATGATATTAGCAAGTAAAACGTTTTCAATTTTTTTTGCTCGATCATACTAGAAAAATATGATTTGTTGAATGAGTTTTTGTACTATAATAAATATTTAGATGATGTGGGGAAAATCGATGGATATAAAATATAAATATTAGTGTCAGAGCGAGTAAAGTCAACATTTTGTCCGTTTTGTTTGCCCTGTCTAGGCGGGCGATTGACATGAGAAGCCAACGCGTGCGTTTGTCACTTTCATGCACAATCACCTTGATAATCGACAGGGCCATTGTTGTGATGAGGATCTAATTCGACGAAAAACGTAGTGTCATATGTATTTTTATTTGTTTAATAGATAATAAAAGTGTGGTTTGATTTTTCAGGGCGTGGCTGGTGACGATCGAGCGGTGCTTTTGCGTGAAATTTCTGTCGATCTAGATGCGAACGCGGACCAATTTAGACATACCGCTGAAATCGATCCTGTGCGCGAATAAAAGCACCTGCACAGCACCGCGCTCTATACCAACAAATTGGCGAAATAAATCCAACGACGTCGAGAGAGAGAGAGAGATTCTTCTTCACCTTTTCGCGTCGTGCTGAGTTTTTTTATTTTTTACTCAACCGTGCTGCTGCTGGTCCTTGATCAATATATGTATACGCTGGGTGGAAAAAAAAGGACGAGCGAGAAAACAAAGTAGAGTCAGTGTTTGAGGGTTAAGCGTCTTGTCAGATTTGTCGAGTTTAATGACAAAATGCTACGGCGCAAGCACAAAAAAACTCAAGTCTTCGAAGTTGCGATTACTATCATTGAAGCGAAGTATCTGCCGCAAAATTCTAATTCAAGAGTTGTCGTCAAGTTTGGCAAACAACGAAAAAAAACTGTTCTACGAAAAAGCACTGATAATCCGTATTACAATGAGGTCAGTTTTATATAGACATGAAAAATGACGTTTTTTACCCCTCAAAATCTTGAAAATAACAAGAGTTACGGAATTATTGGTTAAATACTTTTTTATAGAGAATTTTATCATCTACAAAAAATATTCTATACAAAAATTCTCTAACACAAGTATTTTTCACGATATCGTGAAAAAACTGCGGTAATGATTAGATTTAAAAAAATGGTGAAAAAAATTTTGAGATTTTAGTAGTCGCTTTCAAATAGAAATATTTCGAAAACAGAGGAATTTGGTGGATTTTTATACTGATTCTTTTTTATAGAAAATTTTTCAGTCTTTAAAAAAGGTCATAAGCAAAAATTCGATAACTCTACCGATTATCGAGATATATCGTGTTAAAAATTTTATTCTATTTTATCCCAAAACTACTCGATTTTTACAAACTTTTTTTCCTGTTTAGTACTTTCTTTTTGGCTTTTCTGGACACTTTGACGAGCTTTTGGGTACTAGAATCTTCCTAGGAGTTTACCTAAGACATCATTTACGATCAAAACTCCACGGTGGAATTTTCATCGAGGTCGCAGCAGTTTGGGAACAACCAGGTGAATATAATCCATGCCAAGAAATTAAATTTGGCAAAATTACAAATATTTTTTTTACTGCTAACGTTGCATCTAATTACTTAATTTTATGTGTATTGAATTGGTAAAATTGCAAAAAAAAATTTTACTTCATCGTAAAAATACAATAAAAATCACGAAAAAAAAAAATTTACAAGTAATTTCACCTGACTAATACCCTTACCTAAGTTTCAATCATCTATGGACAATAATTCCAAGCTTAAAAGCTCCGGATTAACCCACCGAAAAAATAATATCGTCATCAAATAATCGCACGACCGTGAGTAATAAAGTTTCCTGCATTTACCGCCTTCAGATCATGAGTACTATCGCAAGTGGGCGATGCTGTCGGACACAACGGACCCTGCAGGAGGTGCGAAGGGTTACATAAAGTGCAGCATACGGGTACATGCTAAAGGTGATAAGATTCCAATTCATCCAGAGCCAGAGCAGGGAGAAGACGACATTGAGATGTAAGTTTAATCGCACTTTTTACAGCTCAAACATAAAAATTTTACGTCTACTAAATTTTCCATCACCTACACGATGATCCCGGACCAAGTAACCGTCGCATGAAACAGATAAAATAATGATTCCACCTTAAAAATAATGAGTAATGACTTACGCACAGGAATTTGTTGATGCCAACCGCCCAATTTGAGGCTTCTAGTCGTCAGCGAGCTGAGTATGCATTCATTGTCTATCGAGCTGACGGATTACCGAGTGCACAGTCGAGTAGTCTGTGCTGTGGGAATTCCAATAAAGCCATCAATCCATTCATTCAAATATCCTTCGCTGGCATGAAGGTAAAATTAGCGCTGAAATGCTCACAATTCACATCAGGTGACAGCTGTACACTGTCTCATTTGATTTTTTCACAAATATCTCAAAAACTAAAAGATTTAGGAGATTTTAACTGAGAATATTTTTTTTAGAGAATTTTCTTAGCTACAAAAAATGTATCTTGTAAAATTATTGTAATTTACGTAATTTGCGAGATATTTGTAAAAAACAAGCGAGATAAGTGGTTTCTTCTATATTTATATTCATTTGACATGACGTTTAGCTTGTTTTTAAGCAACTATAAATACTCGCTGACATAGTAGGTAGTTTTATGATCAATATGTCGCTCTGTGTCTTGGTCAAGAATACATGTTATTACGTATTTGCCAGCAGTGCCAACTAAGTCACATTGATTTTTATCTATCAATGCAAACATTTTCTAACTCATCACCTTCAATCATTTGTCATTGTCATTTATTATTACTTTTCCGTTGTTTTAGTGAAATTTACTGGTATAAAGCAGTCAATTACTTCAACTTCAATTATTAGATATTGTTATTTCAGGGCAGAACGAGGTGGTATTACTACACGTGCACTCCTCGTTTCAACGAGAGGATAGTTTTCACAGAAATGTTTCCACCTTTATCCTATCGCGTAAGAATTGCCATAAAAGACAAAGTTCATGGCTGTCGTTCTAGAACGTTGGCCACTCACACGTTGAACCTGGCGAGGCTATCAAATTCCGGAGAATATGGTAAATTTTAATTTAAAATTTCTGCCCAAACGATCATAATACTTACAAATATATCTACACTTTTTTTTACACCTCAATTTTTTTTTTTTTTTTCAACCTCACATTAAAAGGATAGTGTTTTTAAATTGAATATTATTCCCGCAGGACTTTGAATTTCATTGTTTTAAATAAAGAAAAAAAAAATTTTTTTTTTTCAATATTTATTAGAGTGGCGCAAAAAACGGACCTTTTTTTTCGGGTTTTATATTAAGAAATCACAGTTTATGATGTTTTATAATAGCTCACCATAAAAATTAGCATGATTCGAATATTTTTAGAGGTCACTAACGAATTTAAAAATTTTCAAAAACGGTCAAAATGTGAATAGAAAATTTTTTTTTTTCTGTTTTCGCTACGGCGAATTTCTAAAATTTCTAAAATAGTGAAAATAAGTTTTCTCAAATTGTATTATCATCGTGATATTTTATAGAAAATTAAAAATATTATTATTTATTTTAATAATTGTAATTTATTTTGGAGACGAAAAAATTTTTTTTTATTATATGATTGAAATTTGAGTTATCTTTAAATAAACGATTTATTGTAAGGGTGAGTTGTGCTCTCGAATGATGCACTTTTGTATATAAAGTGGACTGAAAGGGTCCTGATGGAATTTAGTATTTTAATTAAATTATGAATTCTGTCATTTTCATAGCAGCATTTCTGCCGACTTATGGGCCTTCATTTATTCACTTCTACAAGAGCAGACGCGCAGATTGTGAGTGCCACTGTGCAGTCCAATGTCAAAGTGCGCGACCTATTTACCAAGGCCGAGTACTTCTTTCGCTCAAGACGAGAATTGATGATCTGGGATCGACCATCGTTCCTCGAGTAGCCATTGAACCGACTGTGCCAATTATAGAGGCAAGATCTCTCTCAGAATTATTGATAAGCATTTCTTACCTTTGCCAGACCAATTTTCAATGATTGACTTGAATATTTCAGTTTGCGAGACTTGCCAAAAAAAAAACTACGATTTTTTTCCCAATTAAATTTAAATTTCTTTCGAAAAAAAATTTTGTCCCACGTGAAATTTAATATTTTAACGAACGAAATGATTTGTTTGATGAGTTAACACTAATTTAAATTAATTTACACGTCATTTGCTACTCGTTTGTTGCTTTGAATAACAACAGTTTAAATAGCCGAGTGTGTAATTACGTTAAGGTAATGGCGTCTTATCGTAAAGAGAGAAATAATGGCCTGGCGAGGGTTGTCACGCGATTTTATCTGACTCTCCCAACAGACAGTTCGTTAGAGGGGTTGAAAGCAACGGGAAATCTCGAGAGGAATGATAAGAATTTTCATTTAAATCGTCCAAGTGGGCTTGAGAAAAAATAAAAACATTTTATCTTTATTACCAAATTCTTATTCTTATCCTTCGCATTTCGCAATTTTAATCAAACACCTAATTTATCCCTTGCAAAATGGCTTTTTGCGCACCCCTAGAAGTTTATATTGATATCATTTGGCTTCTAATTACTCAAATTTTTTTAAAATCAAATTTAAAACCAAAAATTATTTCAAACTTGAAATTATCTAGTTTTTTTTCCTATGGTGTTTTTTTTACTTATGCGACATTTCTTTAGATTTTTGTGTTATTGCTGTATTTTAATTGTTAAAAAAATATATAAATCGAAAAGATAATGTGCAAATGATATAGTTATGTGCTCATTGAGGCTTGAACATGAAAAATTGTTTAAATAACAATTATTTTCCGCCAAATTTCCATTAGTCGGTTGTTATAACTAGTACATTTATCTTAGTTAATAATAATGGGATTTTTTTGTTTCAGAAAAAATTGTGGATGACCGAGGAATACCTTTTGGTTGGAGTGCTTTACGACATTTCTATGATAGATCGATTTCGATTCTCAACAAAGTCAATCAGCTTTGAAATAAATTTTGGAAATGCTGGCAGCCGTAAATTTCGCCATGCCATTAAAAATTACAACAGTCTTCCGGGTAAGTTTTTTTTTTTTTCTTCTTTTCGCAGATAATTTTTCCTTCATATAACAAAAATTACAGCTTTAAAAAAATTTATTTTTCTGTTTCCGGTATTTTTTTTTCTTTTTTTCAATTTTTCAATGATAACCCCAATAAATAATCAACATTACAAAAAACCTAATTAAAAATTGAATTTTCTAAAAAAAAAAAAAAAGATTTTTCAAAAATTTATACTACATTTTTTTTTTTATCACGTTAAATTTCCCATGATTTATATTTGTTTGAATAATATTTTACTTATTTACAGAGTTATCGAGGTTTTAATGAAAAACAAAATTGTCATACGTTTTTTCACAGTAACACGATGTGTGTGTATAGTAAATAGAAAGAAATTTAGTTAAGAAATTGCTTGTGTTTAGAATATTTAATGAAGCGCACGATGAAGTGCAGTAATTTTGCTTACAATTGCTCCCTTTCGGGGAGTGAATTAAAGCCCCTCATGTATGCACGCTCGTAGAAAATTAAGTGCAGTCGATAAAGAGGCCATGAAGACCGGTATATACTGGCAGTGCTCCCCCGTGTGCATGGCGGAAGTATAGATACAATCTGGGTATGCAGGACCCCACGAAATGAGCTTGGGATTTGGCAAAGTCGACGCTGCTGAGCTTATATACTCCCAAACGTGAATTAAAAAATTCTTAAACTGAATTTTTTAAATTTTTTAAAGACTCAAACATTCACCGTCTGTACATAATCTTTCTTTTTTCTCTGTCGATGTACGCAGTAGTTAAAAATTGCTCATTTTTATCCAAAATTTGGAACAATTTGTTCTTTAAAATATTCACCGACTCATGCTTTATTATTACTCACGATAAAATTTACGTTATTTAATATTTTAAATGTAAAATATATCTACGATGATTTACACACAGATGGCCAAATGCTATTCGACACACGTCCGGATTTTCAAAGCCACACTGCACCAAGATTAACGGCCTCGACAGACGGCAAGTTTAATTACCTTCCACTTGGATCTAGTAAACCTTGCATGTACATTAAATCCTGCTGGCCCAACTTTCAGTGGCGAGTATCAAATGCTAACAGTCTTACACACATGGCGAATTTCCTTGTGAGTACTCATATAGGGCACGCTCACTTTTTTATCTATAGAATTTCAGCAACAGGGCTAGAAATTAAAAAAATGATATCCAACGAAAATTTGATGAAATTATTACATACATTTATTTATCAGGAAAAATTATGATATAGATATTTTAAATTCTGAAAATAAATGATATATTGCAGGGTTTTTATGATTTTTAATCCCTCGAATACACACCTTTTTTACGACATGCTCTTGGGTCAATTTGACTTTGTTCACTTTTGCGAATTGTGTAGAACTCAACCGATTGGTTTGAAAAAATTCAGAGATATACTTCAAATTATGTTTGAATAGTTAATAATTAAAAATGTTATTAAAATCTTTAACATAACGAAAAAATTCATGATAAAAGTATTTTTTTAACGACGGAATTTTATCAAAAAATCGCAATTTTTTAGATTTTTAACATTTCTTGATGAAAATTTATGTAAATACTCTCAAAGTATATTTAATAAATAAAAAAAATAGTTATCAAATTTATCTCGATCGAGAGTATTTATTTTACGTGCTAACAAAAGTGATTTCTCTTTTAAACACAATTTCTTCTCAAACAGATTTGATAACTCACCAAGCTATGCAAATAATTGTCAAAATATAAAGTCGATAGTTACTCGAAGGGTTAAATTATCTCCATTTGTTCAATGTGTCACATTTTTTTCATCATAAAAAATTTTTTAAAGAAAGAAAAATCAGATTTTTTGGATTTTTTTCGATTTTTTATTGTTTTCTTTTTTAGTTTCTTTCTATAATTGGAAAATTTTTGTTATGCAGGGGTTAAATATACATAAATATATATCAACAAACTTTTAGATAATGAAATAATCTTTTAATTGGGCTATTCAAAATCGCTGTAATTCGAATACGGACATCGAGGGAGACATTGTCTCTTTACTCATTATCTCGGTAACTAAGATATCCAACTAATAACCAAAGCAGGGGTCATTTTATAGGGAATTTAATTAGCTTTTTAATTTTATAATAAGTTTTATTCTCAAATTCCGCTTACTTGAAACGATACAAGTGAAAAACGTCGATACTGAGAAGAAATTTTTCATTTTAAACAGCATGACTTCAGAAAATGCCCAATAAAAATTTTTCAACCATTTAAATATCATAAATATTAATTCGAAAAACCTTTAAAAAATACTTTCATAATAAAAAAAATCGAATAATGTCAAACAATCAAATCGAAAATAAAAAATTTCAATTTTGTGAATTTTTCTAAGTAGAAAAAAAATTTTTTAGTTATTTTTGAAGCATTGCTCAGGTTTATGCAATTTTTAGCTGAATACAATTTTTAGAAGCTTTAAAATAATTAAAAAAAAAAAAAACATTAAAAATTTATATCTCAATTTTAGGACAGTATGGAGATAGATAACACGAAAACAGTAAAAGAAAAAAATCGTTCAAGAATAAGATGGACTTTTAAATCTACTCGACGTATTTTTTTTACACTGATCCCATCAGTGCAGTAATAATTGAAACAATTGACTGCATTTTGACGGCTAAACCGTAAAAAAAAATATAACCGAAGTAATGTCTCAAATGAGCATTGAAAAATTGGGTCAAATGTCTCTGAAATGACATTTTCAAACTTCTATACGATACTCTCAATTTAAAGTTGCACTCGTTCAACGAATAAGATGCACTTATCCGTACTGCGCAGTATTGTTAACGATATCCCATTTCCCAATTCAACTAAAATCCTAGAGAAAAAAAAAACGGAATATATGCATTACGCGCCTTTTGCTGAAATTGCTTTGGGAAAAATTCCTGCGGAATGCAAATGTAATTTCCGATTATTGTAAGGCCATTTTTGTGTGCATTTCAGGAGGAAAAGCTCGCCGAATTGGAAACACAGATTGCCTATAAGGACAGAATGGCATATGACACTTATAACAAGATAATTAAGACAGTAAGTCGTTGTTGCATGATTTACTTAAGTGTGCTCGATAGGAAGAGATACAGCGTGGATGGGGCGACCACGAAATTGGACAGACACCGGATCAATCTCTGTCACAAGTCCATTGAGGATATTCTTGAGATGATCAAAATTAACGGCCAACTTCCTAATAATAATTACATCAAAATTGCCATGACACATGCCTACAAGTATCTGCATAAAATTCGCCAACTTATTGACGATGTGAGTTTAACAACTAATCAATAATTTTAATTACTAATTTATTTTATGTTAAAAAGATGGAAGTATAGGAAAAAATTTTACTTACTGCACTTCTCTAGACGTCTGCACTCACTAAAAACCCCGGAAGAACTGTCGGTTTCGTGGGAAAGTTCAGTAAGACCGGGTTAATTGCTTTTTAATATCTCTGACGTGTACTGATATATCAGTGAAAAATCGATACTCCCAACGTGTCGACAACGTTGATCAGTTCTTTCCGGATTTTCAGTCAGTACAGACGTTTCACGGCACAGAGTGAGTAAAACATTTTTATACATTGCTACTTTTACAAATTATGCATTAGTTAATTCATTATTTTAAATAAATTCATCATGTGACGATATGGAAGTGTAAAAATTCCGGTGTAAACTGCCGAATTATTCGATGAAATCGACGTCTTTTTCGGTGGAAATTTCGTACTTTTTCAATGCAAACGGGTGATTTTTCGGTGCAAATGACAATTTTTTCGATACAAGTAGTGTAATTTTACTTGGATTTCAGTTTTACTGTTATGCAAAAATTAGTAAAATGGCAAATTGCAAAAATTTTCACTCGCTGCACTCCTGAAGACGTTTGCACTCACTAAAAACTCGGAAAGAACTGACAGTTTTCGTGGGAAAGTTCGGTGAACTCGGCTTTATCGATATAATTCCTCTACTATCTCTGACGTGTACTGATAAGATAGCATGCACTGAAAAATCAATACTAGTGGGAAAGTTCGGTGAACTCGGCTTTATCGATATAATTCCTCTACTATCTCTGACGTGTACTGATAAGATAGCATGCACTGAAAAATCAATACTTTAAACTACGTCACCCAGTTCTTTAAGTTTTTAGTTATACGCCCTCATAATTTGAGAAACGTTGAATTATATTAAAAATACGAACTTTTATGTGGTAAATATTTTTTTACAGGATATTCTGAAGCTTTAAAAAAATTAGTATTAACTTGTTAAGTATAAAAAACGGACAGTACTATGCCACAAAAAATTTAATTCAAAGATAAATGACCGTGCAATTGATGCAAATAGTTATTTATTTATTTTTGCACTGTTAAAATATCTACATAGATTTTTAATATTAAAACTAGAAGTTTCTAGAGCAGCACTGAATATTTCTGTTCAATGTCAACAAATATTATCGTGAGTGTGTGGTACTTATGAAAAATTTATTTACCAGCCGCAGCATGCATTTCCGGATGTTTTTATTTGGATGATGGCAGGCACAAGGCGTGTGGCATTAGCTCGTCTATCGGCTGCGGAAATTATTTACTCAGAAGAAACGACTTTTCGTGGAGCTAAATGCGGACAACGTCTCAACCTTTTCATGAAAAATATCGGCGAGGAATCCGACACTGTCGACTATAATGCCTGTAAAATCGAGATTTTCCTCTGGCTAGGTAGTTCAAAGTTATCGGCCGCCTGCTGGAGTGCAATTCCCGCAGGATATGAGATTGATCCTCATAGAAAAACGAATTTATTTCCAAAGTTACTCGTTTACACGCACTCATCGGTAATAAAAAACTTTTTACCCCTCTTCTTTTATCAGTTTCTCTATATGTAAATCAATTTCAACTGCGATACCACGATAAAATATTGAGTTTTCATTCCAGTAGAAATTTCAACTTCGCGCTCACATATTCCAAGGTCGTTTCGAGTCAGGCTTGGATTCCACGGGTTTAATGGACCCATTCATTCGGATAATCTTCCATGGATACACTGCCACGACCAAAGTAAATTCAACTCGAAAATCCGCATTGGAAATCCCGAATTATAGCCCGATAAAGAACGCAATATCAAATTGTTCGCAGATAATCAGACAGACGTTGGCACCCGTTTGGGATGAGACTCTGGTATTTCCACCAATCGATTTGTACGGCTTGAAGGATGATATTAAATCCAGACCATCACTCGTCGTCATGGAGGCTTTCGATTGGGACTTTTGTGCAAGTTTAACTCGAAAATATCTCTTTTTCGTCGGTTTTACCCACTCAATAGGGGAGAATACTTCTCCTGTCTTATCACAAATCATTTTTTTCCTAAGAAAAAAAACGAAATCACCTTTAAAAACACGTTATTCACAAAAATTTCTGACAATTTTCAATTTTTTTTTGCATTTAAAACAGTTTTTAATGGATAAAAAAATTTTTTTTCTTCTTAAACTATATGATTAAACACTGGAAAATTTTTTTAACAGCTTAAAGAGGTAGAATTATACAGTTATATTGATGATTTAAAAGTTTAAGCTATGAAAAACATCCTTGTTTTGGTATTTTTGAATTTTTTAATAAATTTTTCAAGTGTATATTTTTTATTTGTAGGGTTCTAATGACTTTTGCGGCAGATGCAGTGCTACTCCAGTGGTAAAACTGAAAGAAGAGGCGTACACACGTCCGGAATTTCCACCAACTCTTGCCTGGCACAAGCTCCAAGCTCAGAAACATTTTCAGGGAAGCATTCTGGCGGCTTTTGAGCTCATTGAGGTCGTGAGAATTAATTGTGCCTCGAGCCCCCTTGAATTAAACAGTTTTTTAATATTAATATTGGTGAATAGCAAGACGGGGGATGAGCTCGTAGATCTTCCTCGGACGTCCGCAACAGCCAGTGGCAAGATATACAACCTTCCGGACGATATTCGGCCGATTATGAAGTCGCACCGTCTTGAGTTGGTGTTCTGGGGTGTTCGCGACATGAAGAAGATCAATGGCATTCGCGTCAATAAGCCTAAGATCGTTGTGGAGTGTGCGGGAATTTATGTCAAGTCTGAGATCATGGACAATATGAAGAAATTTGCAAATTTCCAAAAGATTCACGTAGTTCTTGACTTGGTAAGCTCTAGTAATTTTCTTGTTTTCATCATTTAGAAGTATATATTTTATCATTATTCACCAGGATTTACCAGAATGTAGTATTTATTACCCACCAATCATCGTTAAAGCCTATGACGTACGTAATTTCGGGCAATCAATCTACGCTGGAGTTTGTATTCTCCCGAGTCTTCATGTTTTCATCGAAAATTTGATCACTCAGCATCGATATCATCGTGAAATGCGAAAAAATGAGGTGGAAAAAATTATTTTCGGTCGTTACAGCTCGTCACATATTTGTAAGTATTTTTTTTTTATTAAAATTTTAGAGATTTTAGAGATATTTCATGAGTAGGTGATAATTTTTTTATTATTATTTGTTTGTTTTTTTTTTTTTTTTCGAGATTTTAGTGCCACTTCCAGTAAATTACGACGCTGACAGGCAGCCCGGGAAGGCGATCAGTTATAAAAAACTTACCGGCAAGGATTTGAGCATGCGAATGACCAACTTCTTCTCGGCTGCGAGGATGCTAATGTTGGGCAGTAAAGATCATACGATAAATAGCACAGAAATTTATAGTAACGTAGAGGATGAGAATTATGACTGGTGGAGTAAATACTTCGCCTCTTTAGAGGTAAATTTCCACTTGAAATTAAGTTTAATATTGTATAACCCTTGTGGGAATTAAACCATAGGGTGTGTGCTCTACACACTTGCCTATAGTCTATTTAAGCTATAAAATTTCTAGTTAAAATGGCATGGTATTCGATTAGAGTTAGTTTAATTTCTCTCAATCCTTTTTTTCTATTTGTGACACTTAAATCTTGATTTTTTAAAAAATTTTATCTGTCATACTTTTTTTATTTGGTTATAATTAATGGTTTATTTTCATTTTTTACAACTGTCGACTGAATTCCGGCTGCAATTTTTCATAAAAACACTCGAAATTGATGCCAGTTAAAAAATTGACGTTTAAAAATCAATAATACATTAAATTTTAATAAATATTTACGTAAAAAATAACATAAAAATGCAATAACTCAAATTTTTTTGTAATAACTAATATATAGAACAATTGGAATAAAATATTTACTGTTTTACGGTGTCGAAAGTAACAGGCGTTTTTTATTTTCTTTTTTATTTTTTCATTTAACCTTTTTATAACAATAACAAAAAAAAAAGTGTTTTCTATGATTTCTCATCGTGTATTTTTTTTTTATTTTCCAATTTATAAAACACAACATGTTTTTAACAATGAAGAGAATAAAAGAAAATAGAAAAAAAGGAAAAACAATTATTTTGTCACAACAAATCGCATTAAAATTCGTGTTAAAATGTTTTAACAATTGATATAAATTAATAGCGACGATAATGAAAGTGTAAAACCACACTACTCCTGCACACTGAAGAGATTTTGAGTTTTTCTCATTATACCTCTCAGCTCAAAATATATGTATATCATTTCCGTGTGCTAATTTCATTTCACCAAATCCTCCTTTACGTGTATTTGCACTCAGGAGGAACGGGATCTCGAGTTGGGTACTGAGAGGAGTGTTTGGACTCACCAGCGATCCGTAGCGACATTCAAGGTAATGAATAAACATCCATTAAATAATAATAAATAATAAAAATAAAAAAATTAAAATACCTCAGATCTATACGATGGAGTTGGAGCTGCAGCCGGAATTTCATGGATTCCAGGATCGATTGAGAACGTTTGAACTGACAAAGGGAAAACAGACGGGCGATACGGAGAGAGACTTGAAAAATTACTCTGGAAAATTCAAGGTGAAATTTTACAAGCTTTGTTCTTCCGCCTGGTGCTTTTAGCCATGTGTCTTCTGAAGTAGCCCTTTCCACGCGCGTTAAATGCTTGGGCCATAGCCAACTAAATAAATTTCCTAATTTTAACCCTGATGCCGATTGAAATTCATGGCCGCATTAAAATCCCACGCGACAGCCAATAATATAATTGCCGCCATGTGTGTTATATGCTTTGCCCAGTAATTTTTGTCATTTAAATTCTCACGATAGATTTACTGCATTCCGACACACCCTTTATTATCCAAATTTCCGTGCAAATTCAATTAAATATAAAATTTCCAAGCTGTTGAGTTTTACATAATACCAAATATCTTGAGGCAATTTAAATATTTTTTTTTTCTCCTTTTTTTCAGTTATCCCACGGCATCAGTTTTTTTTCTTGTCTAAACGATACACCTGAGATGTGAAACTCGACAGGACATTAGGATAACGTTTCTAGATTTATTTTGGATTTTTTTTTTTATGATTAATAGCATGATAAATATTATACGCGATTATTATATTAAAATTTTAAAAGAGGGGTGTTTAAAAAAGGCTTAAAATGACGATAATCGAATATAATCCCATGTAGAGTAATTTTTAAGACGTTAACAGGGGGAAAATTTTTTTTTTTCTATGAATTTGAGAATTTTGACAAGGGAATGAAAATCTCCATTGATTTCCATTAATGACGCCTCTGCCATTGGGAGATAAAAGTAATCATAGGGCCTAATGGAAAATTGCCAATGGAAATCGACCGTCAATGGAATTTTATTCTACGGAAAATCTGGCAGTTTTTGTGATTTCTTTCGATTTTTTTGTGATAACTCGATAAATATAAAAGATAGCGAAAATTTTTATAAAACTTAAATGATTGAGGGTTAAATTATCTATAAAAAATGTAGAATAAAATTTTTCATAACTCCCGGAGTTTTTGAGTTATTGCTGATTTTAGAAAATTTTTATTTTTCTAAATATCTCGAAAACAAAGAAAATTATCAAAAAAATTTATTGCATCTTTTTTGTAGAAAATTTAATCTTCTTTTATTTGATTTCTATAATATTTTCCGTTATCTCGCTTAGTTATCAAGTTATCGACAAAAAACCAAAAAAAATTAGAAAAACTGTGATATTTTCATGCCTCTCAAAGTTGAATCGAAAAAAAATTTTATTCTTGCATCAATCATCATCAAACTCAATGTTAAGATATGTTTCACTAATTTTAAACAAAATTTTTTATTTCAATCAAATTTTCCGAATAAAAAAAACGGGAAACCTCTTTGAGCTTTTGTAGCGCGCTGTATTAAAAAAAAATGTATTATTGAATTTTTCGCGCTTAAAATTGCTGACTCATAACTATTTCAGTGTGTTCATCCAATAAAAATATACATACATACATTTTTTTCCCTTCGTCAGACGGAAAATCGTATTAGCGCTAAGTGCAGGAGAAAAAATTGATTTAACCAAAGAAAAAAATTTTTATCTGACACAGGGACGCATTGGAATCTACCCCTGGCCTCACCCTTCGGGCATGCCCTGCAGGACAAAGAGTGGGCGAGACATTTCGCAGGGACTTTTCGCAGATTATCCGTCGCAAGAGCCCGTAAACGTTCTCGTGCGGTTGTATGTGGTAAAAGGTCACTACGGAAAGCCTTACTCAAGAGTTTGTCGGTGCGATTAATAATTTTTTGACATATATATCAAGGGAAAATAATCTAAGACGATGGCGTCACGCACACCTCATCTGAAATTTCATAGCGCGCCTATTTATTCGTGTTCTGCACTCAATCCAGAGGCTTGGGCTGACGCCGAGTAAATGCACTAGATTAACGCGCACGACGGGAGGCTGCTTGTTCGCAGGAAATTTGTTAATCCCGTGCATTGCAACCAGCATCCATCAGCATTAATGATAAACTGATTTTCATCGCACTGCCAAGCCATTAATTCTACATCAGTCAATACACGTGATTTATTATATTCTATTTGCTGCAGGCATCCACCTGCATCCCTGCGATCCGCAAACTGGCAAATCTGATCCTTATTTAATCATTAAACTTGGCAAAACTCTGATTAACGACAAGAAAAAATATATTCCCAATCAGTTGAATCCCACTTTTGGCAGGTACTCCGCAACTCATTTTCAATAATAGATCAAGAAAGAATATTTTTCCATCAATCATGTCAAATTAAATATAAATTTTTACTCTGAAAAAAATTATTTCGTGTGTTTAAACTCAAAAAAGCTATTTTAAATCAAAATATCTTCGTAACGACTAAAGATGAAAATTTTTATCATAGATCCTTTTTTGTAGGAAATTTTATTAACTATAAAAAAGGTTTGTAACAAAATTTGTTTAACTCGCATTTTTATCAAGATATTTGTAAGTAAAATATTCTTGACTTTTCGCTCTTTTCATTCAAAATTCATTATTTATTGAAAAAATCGATATATAAAATATATTTTTAAGCTCAAATTTTATTTGTTATTTTTAAATTGAAAAATAAATTTTTATGAAGTATATGGCATGACTGATGATTTTTCATTGAAAATGAATAATATATGTATTTTTTCATTTTCAATAAAAAATCATCAATTATGCCATGTATTTTATTAAAAATTTGTTTTATTAAATTAAAATAAAATGTGAACATTAAAAAAAAATTATTTATATTTATTTATCGATTTTTACTATTTTTTAGATGAATAAGGTGTTTTCAATCAAAAGGATCGAAAATCGAGAGCATTTTACTTGCTCAATATCTTGATAAGGATGCGAGTTAAGCAAATTTTGTTAAAAACCTTTTTTATAGCTAATAAAATTTTCTACAAAAAAGGTTTCATGATAAAAATTTCCATCTCTAGTCGTTACGAAGATATTTTGATTTAAAACAGCCGTTTAAGGTTTAGAAACACAAAATAATTTTTTTCTGAGTAAAAATTTAGAATTAAAATGACATGATTGATGAAAAATATTCTTTTGAAAATTATCCAACTTTAAAGTACTGTTTTAAAAAGTCTGATGATACTTTCTAACAAATTGACGTGGGATATTTTTCAATTTCATGGGGTAGATTGCACGATAGTAATTTATTCATTAAAACCGCAGGTGCTTTGAAATGAAAGCTCAATTTCCACGAGATCATACATTAGTCATCGAAGTCTGGGATTACGATGCTACTAGTGCTGACGACTTGATTGGCGAAACGAAGATAGACATTGAGAATCGATACTACAGTGATCATCGTGGGCAGTGTGGGATTTCCAGAGCTTACCGGAAATCGGGTTATAATGCATGGCGTGATCGTGAGAAACCTACGCAGATCCTTGATAATCTCTGTAAAATAAATAACTTACCGGCGCCAGAATTTAATGACACCTCAGTGACAATTGGAACACAAAAATTCCCATTTATCACAAACCTCACTGACCAGACAGGTATGCAAAAAAAAAAAAAAAATTACTTTCCACGAATTTGATTCTACACAGAAAAAGCTGATCAGTAATTTTTACTCATAAACAGTAAAATTTTCTCTATATCGAATAAAATACTCATTTTACGTAAAAATTTGTCAATTTTACCCTACGCAAAAGTAAATTTTAGTTAACGTACATTTGTAAAACCTTTACTAAACAAATCGAGTTCTTAAACCCAAAACGACGTAAAGAAAAATTCTTTTGATATTTTAAACCATGATATCTTCAAAACTAAAGAAGATACAGAATTTTTTTAAGAAATCTTTTTTGTAGAAAATTTTATTAGCTACAAAATAGGTCCTTAACAAAATTTCTCTAACTAGCATCCCTATCGAGATATCTGCAAGTATAAAAGTCTGAGTTTTTTATCGATACACCCTCTGTTGGCGCGATTAAAAAAAATTTTTTACTCGTTTTTTCAAGTACTCCATTCTACTCTGCATTCCCCTATATAACGTTTTTTACTTTATTCTAATAAAAGCTTGAAATTTTCGAATGCTAAATTTTATTCTATACGATAGAGTAAATTTTACATAATACTCGATGGAGAAAATTTACGATTTTTTGAAGTAATTTTTACTAAAATCACGTATGTGGAACATTTTTCCTCGAGCAAAAAGTCAAAATTACCACGAAAAACAGTTATCGTTACTATTCAGGTATTTCCGTGTATTTGACTTTGATTTGAGAATTAATTGGGGTTGTTTGTTTCTAGAGCACGAAGAAAGCATGGCACTGAATGTTCTACATCAGTGGCAGAGCTTTCCCATTTGTGGGGTCACGTTGGTTCCCGAGCATGTCGAGAGGCGAGCACTATTTAATGCTGAAAGACCAGGACTCGAACAGGTTGCTCCTCTATGTCCTTAAAAAAAAACATTTCTCACGTGCCAGTGGAATTTGTCATGAAAACTTTACCCAATTATTTATCGCATTAAAAAAGCATTCATCGGATTTTTAAATTTAAATTTCAGAGTGGAAAGAGCGGAAATTTGTATGCATGTAAAATGTTATAATTAATCAAGAGAGAAATTGCACTGGCTGCATATTTTCTATTAATTAGCGAAATATATGATCGTTAGATTAATTGACTGCGGATTTTGATTTGTCATCGAGCCAAGTCTATCTAATGTTGCATGTTGATCTAGGGCAAATTGGAGCTTTGGGTAGACATGTTCCGCATCGATGACCTTCCGCCAAAACCGGCCATTAACATAACCCCCCCGGTGCCCGAAGCCTACGAGCTGCGAGTTATTATCTGGAACACTGAGGACGTGCCTCTGGTCGATCATCAATTTCTCACCGGCGAAAAATGCTCAGACATCTATGTTAAAGGGTAGGTATTAACCCTGTTCACGGGGGTATTCGATATCTAAATAAACAAACGCCTAGACGCTATTCAAATTAATTTTTAAGTAGACAGAGGTCAGAATTCACGAGAGGAAGAAAAAAGATTTTTTTCTCTCACCAGAATATCTCCTAAACTTGTTGAGATATTTAATTTCTCTACAGGACCTTTTTTATAGGAAATTTTACTAGCTATAAAAAAGGTTTCATAAAAAAATTTTGTAGGTCTCGCGGTTTTCAAGATATTCCCGCTAAAAGCACATGTCGAAAATTGAAATCAACGCAAGGTTGGAAAAAAAATTTTTTTTCCGACCTCAATATCTCTTAAAGTTTATGAGATATCTAAAAATTCTAAGAGACCTTTTTTACACAGAATTTTATCAGCTGTAAAAAAGGTTTAATGCAAAAATTATGTAAGTACCGTGGTTTTCGAGATATTTTGCTAAACGCCTGTCAGTTATCCTCTGGGCTTCTGTGTAAAGTTGTTCTAGTAAAAGTTGATTTTATTTGACTGGCGGTGGTTTCACGTTAGAAATTTATGTTCCAACGAGTTGAGATAATTCTGAAAGCGAGTGTGCGATTTAATAGGTGGCTCGTGTACGAGGATTATCAGAAAACCGATGTGCACTACAACTCGTTGACGGGCGAGGGCAACTTCAACTGGCGATTTGTCTTTCCGTTCACGTACTCCAAGTCTGAGCACCTAATGATTGTCCGAAGGAAGCTTACGGTTTTTGCCATGGACGAAACTGAGCAGAAACTACCCTGCAAACTCAACCTTCAAGTCTGGGACAGTGATCACTTTTCGCCAGATGACTTCTTGGGCAAGTTAAAACAAAAAAACAAACTTTTATAGTTCTCAATTTATCCAACTCATTTTGCACCATATTTGTTGGCATGAAAATATTATTTTTATTCAAATTAATTTCAAAACCTCTAAAATATTTTACACTTTGTTGTGTAATTAATTACATTTTCTTTGAAAAAGTTTTTATCGCACAGACTCGACATTTATTTTCACGTGATTTCTACTGTCTTATCGTACTCGTAATTTACGCAAAAGAAAAAACTGGGGAAGCCTCACACATTTAGTGTTATTTTCCGCTGACAAAGCAGCTTTTCCTTTGGCTGCCGCAAGGCTCTTTTCTCAATCATGGGCGTGCCTCTCTAAAAGCATAAGATCATTCCGCCCATCTTATCACATAATATAGTACAAACCACTGTTCAAATATAGTCGGGAATTTTTTACCCCTAGAATTTGCACACGCCGATTCAAAACCAGTCATTGATCATGCTAATCTACCTACTTTCGTCTGTCCAACACACTTTTCACATTTATCACCCTCAGCTATATATATACCTATAACAGAAATATTTTTCTCACATAATTCTTAACAATCTACAAACCATAAAAATATTTAACCATCAAAAAATGATAAAAACACTTTACTATAAACTTATATGAACTAAAAAAAATTTTTTTTTCCCCATTTTAATAGATTTTACTGACGTTTTTTTTTTTGTGGTGTGATGAAAAAAAATGAAAAATTTTTACAGATATTTTTATAAAACAATAAAATGCATAGATTTGAGTATAAATATTATAATCTACAAATTTCCATCGATTTTTAACTATAATTGACCTTCACGTCAGTACAAACTAAAAAAAAATATTTTTTTATTAAATTAAAAAATAATCTTTATTACCACATTGAGGGAAATTAATTTACTTGACACACTTCCTTCCTAGCAATCTAAAAATAATATTAATTAATCATTGATGCATTAAAGTCTAATTGTAATAATTTTTTCAGGCGCCTTAACGATGGACCTGTCGAGGATGCCGCGAGGCAGCGCCAACTCGAAAAACTGCACTCTAAAGGTCACCCAACCGAAATCACCAACCGTCAATCTATTTAAAGCAAGGCGTACGAAAGCCTGGT
Source organism: Macrocentrus cingulum (assembly GCA_002156465.1). Classification (NCBI taxonomy): domain Eukaryota; kingdom Metazoa; phylum Arthropoda; class Insecta; order Hymenoptera; family Braconidae; genus Macrocentrus; species Macrocentrus cingulum. Next base: position 90,590 of record MVJL01004915.1, read on the forward strand.
GGCCACTCAGCAGTATTACCAGCACTGGCGAACAAATTCTAGCGGTAAACACATTATATCCCTTGCCCGCAACAATTTTAATCGCCCTCATAAACTTGCGCCCACGCAAGCAGCACAAAATTAGGGATAAAAATGACCACGGCATGATGATGATCATCATCATCATCACCACTGAGTCGTGGAGAAATGTGAGCACAGAGTTTGACCTCGAGGGTGTCCTAGGCCAGCCACAAATAGGCACAGGGGAATAGCAGGAAATTTATTCAAGTGTGACAACAAGATGCCATCGTATACGTCTTTTGTTGATAATTGTCTGAATGCTAGAAATTATCGTTTGGAAATCTCGAACAATCGGTGACGCTTGATTATATAGGCTGCATTACAGTGGGCAGCTTGTCCAGCAACAATAGACACCAATCATAACCCCAACAATGCTTTGAATAATCACATTCGATACGTGGATCCTAATTGTTCATATAGACAATTGTCTATTTTAGTTGCAATGCCGGTTACATCGAGCAAACAATCGTAAAGAATAAAAAAAATTACGACTTCAGTCAAAACTGTTTGAAATCGATCTAATTATAATCTGACTTTTTTGCATATATCTTGAGAACTATGAAAAATACAAGAGTTTTACAAGAGATCTTTTTTGTAGGAAATTTAAAAAGCAACAAAAAAGTATTGAATAGAAATTTTGATATAGTTGATGGTAGACGAGATATTTGAGGTAATGTGTCGTTTGTCGTGGCTATACGAGTATCTGACGGAAAGAAAGTAATCGATGGTAGTTGTAGAAGTAGGTCTGAACTTGGTCGTTGTGTTTGATAGCTGATGCGTGTCTTCTGTTGTCTGCGGAGGTTCGTGACTACTTGGACTGGCAACTAGGTGGTCTGGAAAGCACTGCTTTTCTCGTTACGTAACGTAATCCAGCGGTAATGTTGATAGGTGGGACGAGTAGTGTGTCTACTTAGCCCTCAGCGCCCTCCATTTCATAGTTTATGTTTCAGCAAACTCCCGCAAGGCTCCTCCGCAAAGATCTGTTCTATTTTCAGCGCGCAATTGCCTGCAGGTGCTCACGAGTACACAGCTAAAGTAGAAATATCCTTTTTTTTAAATAAAAATCTTGGAATTTCATTTGGATTCCGACGGGTTTATGCGGGGATATATATTTTATTTATTGGACTAAAAGATTCCTGGGGAGGATTAGATTTTTTTCCATCGTTGAATTTAGGATGATAATGATATTGGAGAATTCTGCGAGTGAGCCAATGGCTCACAGTCAGAAGATTGTCGTAAAATAGAAACGGATATTGATCGTGTTCATTGGGAACTGCAGGTAGAAACTCTCGTGTAGTTTGGCTTTCCAAGACTGTGCGGACAGTAAAATAAATTCACGAGCGACGCGCAAGAGTAAACTGGCCAAATGATCACTGAGAAAATGGCTGTTGGTATTTTTTCTTGTGATTTATGCTTGTACTGCGATGTTTCAGGGCAAAGTTCAAATGGAACTGACCTTACTGGATGCTGAGGAAGCGGCGGAAAATCCCGTAGGACTTGGTCGAGATGCACCACATCCTCTATCGGCTCCAGAGTGAGTCTTTCTAATTATTAAATGATACAAAAAGTATTTTTAGACTTTTTCAATGCGTTTAAAAAATTTTTTCTTATCGTTATACTTTATTATATGGTGGGGAAAAAAAATTATTTCAAAGCATACGTTATTTAATCTTGAAGAATTACCTTTTTTGCCTTGATATAATTTTTTTTCTGTAGGTATATTTAGTTATTGTTGGAGAAACACTCGGTTTTAATGTAGCGATGATGGAAAATGATGGAGATTCTAAATGATACAGTATAGTTATCGGGATATTCCGGTTAGCTTTTATCACGATAACCTATAGATAAATGCCGGTTGCTATGTCGGTTACAAATTGCATAATTCGAATCGACGGATTTGTTGACGTGCGAGAAGGAGGTAGAAAGTATAGCAATATGCTTCCGTTCATTAGAAAACGTTGCTAAAGGGCGAGGCAAAAGTCTATGAACGTCGATTTTATCAGGATAATAATGAGATCGCGTGTTGCTCTGCTGCTTAAAACTAAAAGATTCATCAAAATGACGACAAAGTTAGCGATAATTTGAATAATTTATATGACCACAAAATAAAATTTTTTTATCTTGACATTTATTCATTTTATTTGAGCTCTATTAAATTTAATTCACAAAAATTAATTAAAAGACTATTAAAATAAAAATTCTTTCATTAATTTGAAACTTTTATCGATTTAAATTTTTTAAAAAACAGCTAAATTTAAACATAAAAAATTTTTAATTTTTAAAAATCAATTCTCTGGTTAATTATAATCGATCAAAAAAATTTTTTTTTGCTTTAATTTCTTTAAATGACAATCAAACGAGATCGTAAAGTTGATTTAATATTTTATAGATGAAATATTATCAATTTTATCTTCCTATAATAATATATTGTGTGATGCTGTCAACATTGCGGCCATTGTGCACATGCCACACTTCATATTTTTGCAGCAAATGTCAATAATGCTCGATTTTTTCACTCTGGTGCTGCCATTGAGTGAACGAATTTTTTAACAGCTGTCATCAGTGTCTAAAGCGTCCACAGGATCCGTGAGAAAATGGCGCATTTTCCTCACTAGTGAAAAAATGACGCACTTTAGACACGGATGTCAACAGCGAAAAAATCGGATACTTTACAGTGGCTCAAGATTGAAAAAAAAACAAGCTTACATTATTCACCAAGGGAGCAAAAACGCCATTTACTCCCGCTATGACGAAAAAAAATTTTTACCATGATTTTTCTAAAATAAAATCAAACGAGGGCCTAGAATCGATTTTATATATAGGTCTATGCCTAAATCTGTTTCACTCAGAATTTACTCAAATAAAATATATAATAGTTTACATCAAATAAAAAAAAAATTGTAAAAATTATCAATCATTTGTGAGCTGCAATATTAAATGCCAAAGTTGATTCGTTTAACACGTAAAGTCTATCCCGTTTTTCGATACATTCAAAACCTGAGCATTTATACAAAAAATACCTGAAAAAGCAGAAGATTTTTTTTTTAATTTTTTGACCATTTTGTATATAGAGAGGGAATACGCGTTTAACGGCAGTAAAAACAGACAAAATCTCCACTTTTTTATAATCAGACAGGCTTTAAGCATGTACGTTCTTAATATTGTATAAAGATAATATAGTAATCATTATTTTCCCCTATAAAATGATTTTTTTTCTCGGAATTTTCAGGCGTCCCGATACTTCTTTCTCGTGGTTCCGAAATCCCTGGAAAGCCTGCTGTTTCGTCGTGTGCCGTTACTACAAATGGCGAATGCTCGGTTGCTGCATGATTTTCCTTTTGATTGCCCTAGTGCTCTGCGCAGTTTATGCCTTTCCAGGATACCTGGTGAAAAAAATCCTCGGAGCTTGAGCAGAAAGTCAATAAAAAATCTGAATAAAACCTGAAAATATACACGATCAAATTGATGGAAAAATGTAATACAATACTTATAGAGAGTTTGTCAAGCGAATTTACTGGAGAATCGCGCGGGCGATAATCTTCGACAGATGCAGCGCATTCACTTGTGTACATCGTAAATGCAAATTCTCGGCGGCGGTGGCGTCGGTGCGCGAGGTTGAGTCCGCATGTGTCAAAACCGTCGGTCACGCTAGGTATATTGACGGTGGCTGAAGGGAAAGAGCGATGCCGATGGCTGCGGATATGTTTGAGAATATTGTGTGTACAGGACGTGAGTGTGGGAGGCGGAGTGTAAAGCGTCATAGACGAAGAGTATACATGACCCAAGCAAGAAATCAATAATCCGGCGTTTTACACCTGCGGAAGGCATGATAATCTACCCTGGGTATATTCATTACTCCATCTATTGACGGGAAAAGCCATTAAAATGCCAATTACACATAAATATTACTTTTGTGTACTGTAGCAAAACGCCACAAAGCACAAGAAAAAAAATTTCGATTTACACTTCAGTCATTAATTCTTGAAAGAAAAAAAAAATCCCAATAAATTTTTACTCTAAAAAAATTAATAATTGACTTAAAAACTATTTTTTTCCTTCAAAAAATTTATTAAAATTAAAAACAAAGTTTTCATTTTTTTTGCTACTTGTTGAATTTTATTTGTTTTTATGCCTTATATGGCCAAAAAAAAATCTAAAATATATTCGGTGATTTTTTTTCTACATTTCATTTGTGGTAAAAAATTCTTGGCAACCCGACAATGCATCAATTTGATGGAGATGAGAACTTTTGTCGGTTATTTTGATGGATTGTTGGTATACGCTGAATGAATAAAAAATTCGCTTTTAAGTATTATACATATTTTCGTTGCTTAAAACCCGGAAAAATGGGTAATTTAATTGTTTTTCTAAAAGGAATATGTGAAATAAATAAATTTAAATAGGCTCAGTGAAGGCATAAAAAATGAGAGAGAAAAAAAGAAGCATTTTGGCAGGAATTCAACAGCCGAAAGCAAGTTGACTCGCCTACTCTACTCTCGGTATAGGTACCCGTGTGTGCAGCAGTGTGATATAATGAATTCACTAGCATCAAATATATATACTATACTGAGTTTCGATTGTTTTTTGCATTTGTAATCACGGAGAGAGGTTTTATTTAATGCAAACTATGTGGTAAGCGTGTGAGGAATTTTAAATTAATTTAAATACATATACAAATTTGTTAAAAAATCTGATAAAAAATATAACTAACAATTAAAAATTCAATTATTATTATTTCATAATTAAATAAGTTAAAAAAATGATTTAAAAATCATTTATCTGAGTCAAAAAAAATTTTTACCGTCAAAAAAACATTGATAAAAATTTTTTTTCTTAATTTAAAAATCCGTCAGTACATACATGAATAATAATAATAATAGATATAATAACCTTTCAGTCGAAATATAGTCTTAAGATAAAAATATGAGATGATAAAAGTTTCACAAGTTTTATTTTTAAGATATTCGCGATACAAAAAGCTTTTTTTTTCCATCGTCCGCTGACTTCCTTAACCCAAACTATACCCGTACTGTATACACACAGAATAGTTCATAAAAAAGACTCTTTGTCGTGTAAAAAATAGTGCAAAAGAGCGCGCAGAGTTTTGCAAGCTTGCAAAAGAGCTGACTGCGTATAGAAAGGGGTTTTTAAGTAACTGAGCATCTATCCAAGTACACGAATTCTCGCGAAGTTTCATGTATATACGCATTTATTGAAGCATAAATACATATACTAGCTTGACTTTTTATGCTTTTGGGAAGATATAAATTTATTTAGACGACTCGTTACTGTTGAAAAAGATATAAATTCACGTCGTGCATTGCTCTACCACTTTAGATCGCGTTTCCTCTTCACGACTCACAGAGAAAACGAATAAGCGGAATCTTATCTCGTTTCTTTCACGCTAGCATGTGCCTCAAAAGAGAGAAGTCAATTGATTCAACGACCAGTGCAGAAAACAACTCTGTTCAATTCCTTCCTTAAAAAAAAAATTAAAAAAAAAAATAATTAAAAGCTGAGTAATTTTTTTTAACCAGGGAAAACACATCTATCTTGAGGTCAACTTCAGCCCCAAGCAATAAAACACCCCAAATTATTGATACAGTACGGTGAAAAAATTTTTTCCATGATAAATGTATAAAAGAGACAAAAACTAGTGGCAGTTATATTTCCTGACTCGGTAAAAATGATGTAAAAGTAGATCAGTGGTCTTTGATTCGTGGCAAAACGACCTGCAGACATACTGAGCATCCCCTGTGTATATATATGCTATTCCACCCCCGCTTGCCCACAGGGGTATTGCTCCCTTTAGCCATAAATACCCGGCTCAGTGACTGACATTGTACTGTCCATTTCTAACTCTTTGACAGCGTGCCAGGAAGCTGTAAACAAAAAAAAAGCATTTCCATCTTGCTCAACGTCACTCGGACACTTCAAACGTTCTTCTACCGCCGCTGCTTCATGCTATGTAGTTATATACTCGTCACCGCGTGTCGAAAAAAAAAATGGAAATTAATTACCTTTTATTTATCGTGTGTGAAATCTATTTAGAGATTTTTTCCTCCGAAAAAGAAAAAAATTCTTTTCCTCCGTAAATTTAAATGACACAATTACACAATAAATAGACAGTGTTATTCAATAATACCTTTATTTTGAACTGTTTATTTACAAAAAACAACATTTTTAATGTCTCAAGCCAAAAAAACGTAAATTCAAAATCTGCTTGCTGTTTTAAATTAAAATATCTTGAAAAATATTAAAGATGGGAATTTTTATCAAAAAACATTTTTTGTAGGAAATTTTTTTATTTACAAAAAAGGTCCTAAAGAGAATTTATCTATCTCGTATCCTTATCAACATATTAGCAGTTAAACTTTTTCCAACTGAAAGATCGTATTTATAAAAACTAAGCTTATGCTCCCATAAATTTGGGGTATGGGGGTGTGCGGCGGTCTTAAAAATGACACCAAGGGGTTGCTGATTTTTATCAGGGCTCTTTAGACTCTAATGCAACAACGATAAAAATTTCATTACTAAATAAAACATTCATTACATCATTATTTCGCATAAAAATGACAATATCTTAAAAACTATTAAAAATAATAATTTTTCTCAAGAGATCTTTTTTATAGGAAATTTCATTAGCTAGAAAAAAAGGTTCTTAACAAAATTCAGCTAATTCGTATCCTTATTAAGATATTAGCTGAATAAAATGTATTCGCAATTTTTGAACGATTTGAAAGTTTGAAATAAATTTTTTCGCAAAGCATTTGTATATACCATCACTCGAAAATTCAATTAATCAAGAGTGATAATAAATTCTTTGCTCATTGAGTGTGAAATAATTTTTTTGTATATGTTTCATTGCGCGGATCAAGGACGATAATTAAGTTTCAAATGAATTTCGATGCACGCGATATTCCGTTCTCTGCCAATTCGCATCGATCGAGCGTGCAACTATTGAACCAGAAACCCGAATCGCATTGCATATAGACTCACGAGAGCATAAGGGGTCCCGAGTCGCCGAGAATTTGCGCACCAGACAGAAACCGCGAGGCGCGAGTTGCGCTCGCGCGAAAGTTCATTGACCTTTTGACAGTCGCGCGTTGGTGGACTAGCACACGCGGATGTACAGGAAAATAATATCCCTTGCCACCTTTTTTATGCATCTAAATACTCAGTATTTTGCGATCGTTACTATATTTTTTACCGCGCGGGCATATATTAAAAGAGTCACTGTCCTCTACTGACACGCTGCATGCAACGACCGCGCGCCGCAGTTCAAGACAAAAATTAACCGAGCATCAGACGGCCAAATATTCAAGGGGTAAATTTAGCCGTGGCTTTGCTCGATGTATTTTGATTTATTTAATACAATAGCGTGCGCGAGAGAGGTCAGTAGCTCCGGGTTATATACTAATTCCCGGTTGCGACTCGTCTAGCGGAGCAAAGTCACTGCGCCACTGTCATTTCCGAATTTATTTTTACTAATCAAGCTTGACAGACGTATATGGAAAGGAGGTCGCCGGATCTTGGAGATAAGGCTTTTGACATTAAATCCTTGACAGACGATGTTGTACGTACGGTAATAAATTTACTATCAGGCATTCCGTGAATTAGTCACGTAAAATTTTATATCCAACAGAGTAATGGAAAATCATTTTATTTTTCAAATATCTCGAAAACTAGTGGTTCTACAAAAAATTTACTAGAAATCAATCTTGTAGATTTTTTTCTTGTCTATAAAAAACATCTCAAGCAAAAATTTCGTAAATTCAATAATTCCCAAGATATTTGCAAATTTACCAGGCAATTTGTAAATTAGTCTATACCACACACCAATGAAAAATTATTTTATTTTTTCGTAAATATCTCAAAAACTATTAGTTTTACAAAAAAATCACTTGAGATCAATCTTGTAGATTTTTTTCTTATCTATAAAAAAGGTGGGAAGCAAAAATCTTGTAAGTTTAATAATTTTCAAGATATTTGCAAATAAAAAAATTGTCCAATTTTTTTTTCCCATGTGGATGATTCAAAACGATAGAAAAACGGAAAAAAATAATGAAATAATGTAAGAAAAATTGTTGAATAATTTTTCGCACTGGATACAACAAGTCTATCGCGTATTTTTGAGTCTACGTCGTCATAACGACGTAGATAGACAAGCGCAACGTAAACTATAGCACTAGTAGAGTCTCGTGGTCGTTAGAGAAGCACACGATTACTCGAGAGCGCTCCCTTTTCCCCGTAACCGTCGCCCAGAGCCGGGCCGAGCGCGCACGAGTGCGGCCGACGTCGAGCGATTGCGTCGCGAGGGCAACCACGTTTCTACCCTCAGTGTGCCGTGCGGGTGGGTTGCACTACGAACGCGTTTTACTGACGCGCTCGGCGTGTCTCGTCTACGCTCCCATAAACACACGCCTTTTTACACGACATCCGCATCCTTTCTCTTCCTTCCGCTTTTCCCCCATCACTCTCTAGGAAAATAAAAAATTTTTTTTTCCTATTTAAAATAGCTAATTTCCCGCCCTTTCCCGGTGAATTGTAATAGTTCTAAATGCGTGGAGTAGTTTTGCAGTATGTTTGAGTCAAAAAAAACTTGCAGTGCGACATCGATTGTCAGTGATTAATTTCTCGTTATTGTGGACATTATGGGACCACAAATTAGTGATAATGGACGTTGAGGTAAGTTACTATTCCCTCATTTTCATCCCTAAATTAATTCCAATTGATAAAAAAAATCCTAAACATTTTTTTTTTGCATGAAAAAAATTTTTTTCAATTAAATATTTTAATTTTCCATCAATTATTTTCATTTTTATGGCAATTACATGACTAGTGGATGGGTCGTTCAGATAATTAAGTAATTAATGAATTAAAAAATTAATTAAAGTGATGAAAAAAAGTAAAAGAAGTAAAAAAAATTTTTTTATTGAGTTTCTGGTTATTTTTTTTAACAGTGAGTTATTTATTTAAATAGGGGGTTGTTAGAATGCATAAAAATAGGGAATTGATATTACGATAATATTGATTATATTGTAGGTGTTTATTTTGGATGGAAAAATTCGAGTTTTATCCACGTGGCGTCGCGACGCCGGCGGGGCGAGTGCACGCTCCCAATATCGACCGCACGGAGTGCGTGCAAGTAGATAATCAAACGATCAGCAATATTGCATGATAATGAACATCAATTTAATTAAAAAAACGTATTTTCTGCGATGAAAATTTTGTGCAAATATTCGCTGCTTTGTTGACATAATGTGTATGTGTTATATATACTTGTGCAAAGTTTGTGCATTGCGAGTGCACATACGTGCGCACAGTAGCAATAAAAATGCCAATTGCGGGCAATTGCATGCATGTCTCGGCGCGTCCGGTAGAAATGCAAGCAGAAAAATTCCCGTAAAATAAAAGTGTATTTTGTTTCAAATATGTATATTTTTCTACTCAGTAATTTTCGTAATTTCGCTCGTCCGAACAATTGCACAAAATTAATGAGTTTGTGCACAACTCGGTGGAACAAAAAAAAAATATATATATAGGTGTAGACAATTATTTTATATAACGAGCTTGATCAAAAGCACGCTCAAATCACCTCTCGTAATCGTATCATACAAATGATGAGATTTTTTTATAAATTTCTTTGTAAATAAAAGGATAAATATATATTCAATAGAGACAATACAAATAATTTTTTTTTTTTTTTTCGAAAAAATCGAAAAAATTGATATTTTTTATATTAGAAAATTAACGGAAAATTACAAATATTAAGCCAACACTATATTATCCTATAAAAATTTATAAAAATTTTAATACAATGATTAGTTACATTTTTATCGATAAAAAACTTTTGGCTTGTTTTTTGTTAAAATTGACACCTAGAAGATTGCAGTCAAAACACCTTTTGGTTTTAATTGAAAATTTGCAATTCATTATTGCTTTAATAAATTGAAAAATTGAATTTCTGTGAATTTTGAATACAGGGGATATTTTTTTTTTTATTTTTACAACAATACAGACATTTTTCATATTTTAAATAATTTTCAGAGCATATTAGATAAATTATTTTAAAATTTTTAAATTTTTTAGACCATTTTAATGACATTTTCAAATAATGCTGTTACAATCGACACGACAGACATTCTAAACAAATTTATATGCTTTTCGGAAAAATGTTTATTTATTTTTCATTTTCGTAGTCATTTCCTAAAGCTCATAAACTATTATTTAGGGTAATATATCGTCCAAATTCATACGTAATAAATAATAAGTGTAAAATCAGAAAAACAAAACAACTGTTACTCATTTCGACGCCAAAAAAACAGTAAATATTTTATTCCAACTGTTCTATGTATTAGTTATCATAAAAAAATTTGTGTTGATGCATTGTTGTGTTATTTTTCACATAGATATTTATCAAAATTTAATATATTATTATTTACTGATTTTTAAACGTCACTGTTTCAACTGGCATTTTGTTCCAATTGCGTCCAGTCTCCCCCTATTTTTTTTACCGATTCATCTGATGATAATTATTATTAGTCATTAGTTATAGATGATAGTTAATGTCAAATAGGTGCAAAAGAAAATATGATACCGACGATTGAGGTGTGACATATATTTGTTATCGACGATTGCGATGAGAAAAGAAAAATCGATTAATCAGCGCGAAATAACAACTGAAATTCAAAAATAAATATCCCACTCGAGTTATTTTCGTAAAACTCCATGTCATTCTCGATCCACCCCACCCCTCTGGCCTCTCGCGCTATTCCTGTTGCCGTTAATACTTCATAACGCAGTGCAGCGTTTCCATGGAAGCCAAGTTCCCTTTGTTACTTATTACTGAGAGCCCGAGAAGTACACTCGTAGCAGTATCGCGTATACCCTACCCCAATGTACGGAAACTTAGATTTACGAGTGCACTGTATAATGGATTACAGATGGAAAATTAGGGTTAACTAATTTATTAACTCTATGTAAACTTTTTCATTTCATTTTTTTTTTTTCAATAGAAGATTCAAGTGTCTCGAAAAAAAAAAATAAAATAAATTACAGTAATTAAATCAAAATTCATCGAGTACCATGTCATTTTAACCAGAAATACTAGTAAAAAAAATTTTCGACGAAAAAAAAGGATAAAAAAAAAATTGAGATGTAAAAAAAAAACTGAAAGTGGCAATCTACTTGAAACTCATGTATTTTTACATGTTCTTTTATCTCTGTATATTTTTGTAGTATAGCTTCTTCGAGTTGCAGCGCAGATCAAACAGTTTGCTGCGCACTGACAAATACAGCATAATCGGGGGGTGGTAAAAATAAAGGACTACTGTAAATGCAACTCACGTATGGCATCTGTGAAACGGATACAGCGCCAGCGTTGAATTGTCAGACGTGTGGTGCACAGTATTATATTTTGTTCGTGCAGCGCACGCTGGCGGATTATTGTTTGTTGGCTTTTACGAAGATGAGAGTTGTAGGTCAAGATTGAAGGATAACAAAAAAATTGTGTCCTCCAAGGTGACAATGAAAAATCATCTGACACGCTCACTCCTCTCACTCTTTTGATATGTTTATATACATCGCGAGAGTGTATATATCTTTGCACTGAACGTATACTGCGAAAGAGGAACAAAAAGAACTCATTCTTTCGAGTTGCACATGTACTTACTTTCTCTGTGACACGTATTTTCAATTGGCGAAAAATATGCTAGAAATAGTTTTATCTTATATTTTAGCACGGCTTTTGAGATTTTTGAAATATACGGTGTATACTTGAAAATTCAGTCTTGCTCATGTAAAAACGAAATTTTATGTCTCAGAAAAAATTTATTTCAACAAAAAATTACAGCGAAAGTTAAAAAATTAATTTGATATATCGATTTTTATCAATTTTTTTGTATTTTTAGAGTAATTCTTGTGTCAATTTTTAATTTTTCAGGTAAAAAAAAAATCCCAAAAAATAAAATTACCACGAAAAAAATTTTTTTTTTTCAATTCAAAACTATTAAAAAAATTTTTTTTTGCTCTTTTTCATTTTTTTAACATGCAGAACATGATTTTTCATCACATTAACCTACATATTATACAAATTTACAGTAAATACTTGTATAAATGTTATGTATTATAAATACCGTTTTTTTCCAGTGTGTGAAAAGTTTGACAGAAAAAAAAAAATTTTTGATCAGATAAATTACTTTCACTGTGTTAAATTAACAATAATATTTGTTTAACCCACAAAAACTCGTGAAATAATAGAAAGATGTTTTGTTATATAAATATTCATTCTTGGATGTTAGTTTAAGAGAGGTAGAACAAATGAAAGCAAATATTGAAATTGCCGAAGCATGAATCGTAACATTTTATTTGGGATTTTCGCATAATTTTCATTCAATGTTAAGCTATTATTCAGATTAGAATAGTCTTGTAAAGATGCGGTAGATATTGTTAGATCTACGGCCACATGTACATAAGCTCTGATTTATCGCGATACGTTTCATGCGCAGATTCTGTAATAGTCTCAACATATATATTCTTTACATTCATCTCCCTGATGCTGTGATCCTTCCTTCGTGCATGGGATTTTCATAATTATATTCTGATCTCGTCGACGCCAGGGACTTCCGGCACGAGTATATGCTCCACCTCGTCGAGACGCATATATGCAAAATTCGGAAGATATTTCCGAATTTATTATTATTTTATTCCCCCTTTTTTCCCCGCATTCTCACACGTGTCCGTCGAAAAAATTAGTAACCAACCAAAAACAAAAACATCAACAAATTTTAATGGATAAACTTACTAAAAGAGAGAAGATATCCAACTAAAAATGTATATCCGGAATAAATATATAGAGATGAATGAAAAAAAAACCTTCGTTAAAAAGTAAACAGAAAATTTCAAGCAAAAAGCATAAATTTACATGACAAGTTGAATATATTCTTAAAAGAAAATAAAAATCTGTTCGGAAAACTTCCGACAACTTGGCGTATAGACGAAAAAAAAAAAAAAATATGTAACAATATTTAAAATTTCAATAAAATTGACAAGTTAATGGAACAAAAAAACTCTTTGGCCTTTTTAAAAATGTTGTTGAGTAACTATATCAACATTTCCACACTGAGAGAAGAATTTATTAACAGAGTAAATAAAATTTATTAATAGTTATAATAAATTTCATTATTAAATACGTGGTTATAGCAAATGTATAAATAAATCGCTGGTTAAAAATAAATTAATAATTTGTTTGTATCAATTAATTGAGAAATTTTGGATTAATCAATGTTTATTTTTATTTAAGAAGTATTTATTAACTGTGAATAAATCACTTATTTACGCGTTTAAACATTTCAAACGTTATAAAAAACTTAACGAATAAAAAGTATGGCTTGAATATTTATTTTTTTACCACCCTCCTTGAGAAGGGGGTCTTTTTTAAAATTAACTACAAAAAATATGGCTGCAAATCGACAAAAAAATTCCAAAAATCCAATACGATATAAAAATTTTTTTATTTAAATTGTTAGTTATAAAATTACTTCTTTTTTCGAAATGTTTTTAAACCAACTGCACCTTTTAGAATTTTAAAAGGATAGATAATTTTAAGAAAAAGAAAAACCCGATTCGCCCGCGTAGTTTGCGCGCAATCATCATTTGTTTAAACTGTTAATATTAAAAATTAAATATCTCCAGCCTTAATTAACTATTTGAAACAAATAATACGCCAAAATGTTCGGAAAGACATCTCCTATAAATTTCCGACCATAATCACAACCTTAAAAAATTATTTATAGCTCTTTTAGCCTATTGTTGAAATATTAAAATCGATAACTGCTTTTTTTTATAAAAATAATTAGCTGACCCTCTTATCTGAGGTTTAAAAAAAATTTTAATCAGTTTTTTTCAAGAAAATACGCCTACAGATAGTTCAGTAACAGAAATCGATTTATTAACAATTAATAAATCCGTCTTAACAATTAAAAAATGGTTTTTAGTGTAAAAAAATCAAATATTTCGTACTACTATCGCAAGATTTATTATTAATAAATCGATTGACCATAATCTAACTATAAATTTATTTTTTTTTCAACATGTAACTAAATATATCTGTGCGTTAAATATGATAAATAAATTGTTCTCTCAGTGCATGTCACATAATTCAATGTCTTTTTATCATGTAAAAAAAATCCTTTCATTTCTCTAAACTGAAAACAGTCGGTCGTCATCTCCTGGGTCACACAGAGAGCACAACCTGGGCCAAGATCTATTCTTAGGCCTTCCTCGAACGAGTCTAAATGCGCTGGCGTGGCGTCACGTGGAATATCATTTGTCTTCACCTATTATCACTTTAGTTTCCAGAGCTAGAGAAGACAATTCACCCGCAGGTCTGTTTGCACTTGTAGTCGCCAAACACAAGGTCAACAACACTTGAAAAAAAAGGGAGAAAAAAAAAAAAGAAATCTACGAGCTGTTGCATGAAGTGGTCTCGTACAATTCGAAAGTGTCTTTAGAAACTCTCATTGCATGAGGGTGAAAAACTCGGTCAAGAGTCGACGCTTCATCTTCAACCACTCAATCGATCGTCATTTTTTTATTCATCTCTTAATTCTAATTATCACTCTTATTGAAACACAACGCATATTTAAAAAAAAAAACAGTTTTTCGCTCATTTGTGGTTTTAATGGTTGGAGAAATGTTGAATATAATTCTGATATAGAGTCTATTAATAAAATTTCATCCGAATAAACGTGTTGGCATGAGGCCAAAAATGCAAAAACTTATTCTTATCCTGTTTCAGATAGATTTGATGATCTATGACTATGAGTCAACATATTGGCAATAGTTTAAAAAGTACTTTTATGACATTTTATAGTGGAAAAATGACATATAAAATATGGCTGTTATAAATTCATATTTAATTTTACATTATTTAAAATGACATTTTTCAACTTAACGTTTGTCAAGCCTTCAACTGACTCGCGAAACTTTAGATACAATGCATTTTACGTTGGACTAAATGTCCAAGTGTATAAATATCTGACTAGAATTCGCGGCGGACAGTTGGGCATTGTCACAGCCGTACACTTAGGCCTCGAAATAAGTGTGGAAACTACGAACGAGCATATAAAAGCATGGAAAAAAAATAGTTGGATGACTGTGTGTGTGAAAGCGAAGACAGTGATATGCTCGGATGCTCTTCTACTTGTGCTCACACTCATTAGTCCATGCCCGGCGTATTCATACCCACTCTCGCAGCCCGTGATGTCGCGAGCTGACTGCATATATAACTTGGGAATTGGTTATGTATATTCTTCGCCACTGAGCCGGCTAATGCAAGCTTGGTTCCAGCTTCTACACCGCACATTACAAGCCAAACTGCGGAACAAGTGTCGCTGCCGCTGTTCCTTCTATTCTTTCTCGTACATTTCTTTTCTCTTTCGTATACATATATCACACACTAGAAAAAAAAATGACCTAACGAAACAGCTACACATATTTAGCCAGTCTTTCAACATCTTTTAACATGTGGTTTCCACTTTTTTAAACGTTAATTAGAGGATGAATAGCATTGTAGTTATTCTGCTAGATATTTTCTATTATAATGAAAAAAAAAATTATCTTTCTATCTACCCGAAAAAATTATACAAAATAATGTTACAAGGTTTTTTCAGAATTTTTATGATCAACTTGAGTACAAAAAAAAATAAATTCATGATGAAAATACAGAAAAAAATCCGCAATGAATTCATTTTAGTTAACAAAAATGAACATTTGATGATTTTTAAAATTTTAGCGTGTTTAAAAAATAAATTTTGGTTGGATACTAAACTTTTGATGTATTTTTACTTTACAAAAATCTTTAAGTATATTTAAAATACATAAAAAATTCAGCATTCAGTGAAAATTTGTTGATAATACATTTTTAGCTATACATGCTGGATATTTTGTAATAATTCATTTTTGTTCAATATTCATGATGAATATCATCACAATACGTGACTTTGTCATTTATTATTGATTAATCATGTATTTTTTTTTTTCGGGAAATATTGTTTATATAAATTTAAATCGCAGAAATGTTTAACATTTTATTTTTGTTGCGATTAAAATGTTAATTTTTTTATTTTTCGATCGGAGAGGGGGGGAGGGAGGTTGAAAATAAAATTCTAGGGATTATTTTATGAGTGATTGTAAAAATTAAGAATCAATTTCTTTATTAAAAAATTTTTAATCGTGAATATGGATTAAATTGTGATTTTAACTTTTTTTTTTTGGTTTTTTAAATTAAATAAAAGAGTGTTTTAATATTATTAAAAATTGAATTTCACCTTTTTGGAAATTAATTTAAGGTTTACAAATTAAAACATTTTTTAATTTATTTTTTATATTTGTAAGAATAATTTTTTTTTTGCCAATTTATATCATGATTTTTTTTTGTGTATCAATATGCAAATTTAATTAATTGTTTAACGTATGTTATTATTATTTACCAACGAATTAACTGAAGCTTTATTTACACACATCGAGTTCGAGTCCTTTGATATTACCAAAATATTCACACGGCAATAGTCGTGATATCGAGTTTGAAATAAAAATAAGTGATTCTGTTGATTATACCCAGTTCGATGCATTAAAACAAAAACAAATAAATAAAAAAATCTAGTGTAATACATATTTACGAGGAATTAAAAAAACTTTGCAATGGATAAAAGTATTAAAATAAAAAAACAAAACATCAAACCAATATTTCTTACATTATATCCAATTACAAAACACTCTGTACAGCTGAAGTTTCAAATAGTTGAAAAAACTTTGCAATAAAAGTTTCACGACAAGGCTCATCTTTTCAAGCCTTTAAATAAAAGAAAAATACTTTTATAACTCGTTGTTATAAAAAGTGCACTACTCTATTTCTATATATCACAATACATAAATATATATACACAATATGCTTGAAACTCTCACTGTAATTGGATATTCTCTATCAGTTGTCAATAAAATGAGAGCATGTGTAGAAAATAGTTCTATATTATAGCTAAATGTGATGACACGTTTAATTACATTTCTCAACCCACACGTCCTTGATTTTTTAATTGTATACATGCGACACACTCATTCAATTATTTCAATGAGCTCATCCACTTACAAATTAAAGAGAAACATGAGTTTGTATCACGTGTCAATGAATTCATCAAGAATTTATTTTAATCGATACAACATGTGAACAAAACTTGTTTTAATCATCTACAATATTACACATCCCTATAGGAAACATTAGGGTATACTCTATACACTCGCTTAGTCCATTTTTGATAATATTTCAATAGTTGAAATGGTATGGTACTCGAATTTTGATTCTAATACTGAAAATCCGTTTTTTTTCGAGTAACCACACTTGAATTTTGATTTTAGAATCATTTTCTTTGTTCTACAATTTTTTTTATCTAGTTATAATGATTTATTTATACCTATAGGTTAAAAATTTTCAAATTCAAAAAAATATTTTTTTAATATGCTCTGCAAATTGTTTAAAAAACGATAAACGTCAGTATTGTTATTTAAAATCCAGAGAAATTCACTTTTTTTCAGTTTATTAATCCAATAATAAACGGTTTCTCGTTAATAAACAAGTGCTTATACAAATACAAAAAATAATTAATTAAAAATAAGTAAAAAAAAAGAGTGTTTTAACTGTTTTTCCTATACATATATTCAATTTGACTTATTATATTTTAAAAATAAATTATAAATTTCTTATAACAATAACTGAAATTGATGTGTGCTCTATAATTTCACCATATATTTATTTTCATTGTCAAATCATTGATTATCTTGCCTTTAGTCATTGCCATCCATCCAATTCTAAATTTAACCTCGATACTACCCCTCATAAAAGTAAATCAGTCCAATCATAGCAAACTGATGTTCTAGCCAACGTTTTCACGGATGGTTTTGTCATGCCATGATAAACAATTCATAATTACGAAGGTCCAACATTTCTCCTTGACATAATAACCAACTAGTAGAGCCTCTTACATGGTTAGCTATACTAATGTATTATACCTTTTTACATAAACCTATAGCAATTCTTCTTGATTTCTCTATAACATCTCGTCCGTTATACACCGTTACCCACAAGACGTTAATGACGACACAAGACGAAAACACATGGCGCTTCTTGAAAGTCAGCTTCTACCCACTATTTTCGTACTACCCAAAACATATAACTTCTAATTTTGTGTTCAAGACATTCATACAGGCACGTATATACATCATTCAACTGTATTTTTTTACCAACGCGTGTCAACGCCATTCAGGTCATTCTACCAACGAAAAAAATGTCGCTTTTTCGGATGATGGACGTAAATATTCATTATTTATCGTTATACAGGTGTTTATTGAGCTTTCCATTGTCGTTTTAGATCAATTTTCGTTTATTAATTTAAGACGTTTTGTCCTCTATCCACAAAGTACTTTTTTCGTGAAACATCAGAATCGTTTGACATCATTGTGATGAATGGATAGACGTTATATCCAGACGCAAATTCAATGTTTTATATTATGTAGATTTTATTTTGATGTTGTCTGTCTATAGAGACAGACAAAACATTGAAGATGATTGCAGAATGTTTCACGTCGCCGTCACGTTCCTGTGAAATGCCTTACATTGGTCGTTCGTGTTAAGACGCGATAAAGAGCTGACATTTCTGGAGCACAGCAAGTTTGTTTTTAGGGTGGAAGGGGGATGCGGATACCGTTGAGAAAGGATCGAATCGATGGACGAACTTCTAGGTTTAAAGCATTTTATTTGAATGATGGTGGATGCATTTGAAAGGGTCGAAATCTCGAGAGCTTTCGCCAATTGTTTTGGAATGTTTACAGATTGATATAGAGAATACATTGGGGAATTGTTGTCAACTGACTGTTTGGGGTGGTAATTGGAGAAATACCGAGAGGAATGCATGTAGGTATTTGGATTCATTCCAAAAGGCGTAGATCAAAGTTCTTTATTAATATGAAATACTGAGTATTAGGGTGGTTTGAAAAACCATCTATTTTTATTTTTTGTCTCTCGTATCAAAAAAATCATAGTTTATCATGTTTTAAGAGCTCTATGAAAAATTTACCTCAATATAAACTTTGAAATCTGCAAAAAATCGTTGAAATATGATTGTAAACAATTTTTTTCTCTTTTTTTCGCACTACCTTTTGTAATTATCAACATATAAAAACGTTGCATGTGTTCATTTTTTTTTTTTATTTTGTAACGTATTTTACGTCACAGAAAAATAATAACTTAATATTATTATGAAGAGGTCGTTCAAGAACATTGAAATTAAAGTACAGTTGTAAAAAATTGTAAAATTCATAGATAACCCGTAAAATTGAAATTTTGAATTGAAATTTTGTAGAACTGCTTTATATTAAATGTAAAAAAAACTTACTATAGCGAAGATGGAAAAAAATTTTTTTCTACAACCGCATTTTGACCTTTTTTTTGGAGATTTCGAAATATTCTTCATTGAACTTTAAAAATGGTTGTATCGGCCCAATTTTTGAAGAGGATTTTTAGAATATGATAAATCATGTTTTTTTTTGAATACAAGACCCAAAAAAACAAAAATAGTCGGTATTTTTTGGGCAGCTATATTTATATGCTAAGTATGAATGAGATTTTATGAGTTTTTTCTTTAGATCCCAGTATAAAATATATGTTTATATGCTTTAAGGCGAGAAAATATTATGCTATAACGTTTGACTAACTTGGTTAAATGTATTCTCGTGGAAAGTCGGTGAAAATAAGCATATTAACACAACTGAAGAGTCATGAATATGGAGATTTGGATTTACTTCAAAGTTCTTGAGAAGCCTTAATATCGGTTTCTCATGGTGAGAAGTGTTAGATAAAATGTCAGAAAACTTTTAATAGAATTATCCGACACTTGAAGCATGAATTTTCTCACTTAACAATAGCAAAAAAAATTTTTTTTCTACAATATTTCGATTAATAATACAAAATTTCACTTCCATGCGTATATCATGGATGGAAATAAAAAAAAACACCTAAATCTTAAATAATAAATGATTAGGCTATTAAAATTATTGATTGAACCGATGATACAGTAAATAAAAAAATGTAATAGCACAACACACCTACAATTCTCACAAAACTCGATAGTTAAGTTTCTTATCAGGATTTAACTAAATCAACGAATTTTTTGTCTCCCCTTTTCAAAAGGTCTTTCACACAAGGATGTCACGTATATATTTCGTGTCTACCAGCACTCACTAACATGAATAAATAATTGACATTGTGGTGATGGTGAGAGACTTGGTCAATCAATATTTACATCAGGAGGGTGGAAAAAAAATACCTACAATTATTTTCTGAACTGAAAACTTGCTTGTCAATTTTTTCAACTTTTTTATGTTTCAACGATCTTATCGGCCGTTTAAAATTTGACGACAGCTTTAAGTGAGGCAAAAACACAGTGATAAATGTCCGAGTATATAGATTTTATACGGTTTTCAAACAGAAAATAAAAAATTGACAAAAAAAAAAACCAGGTATTGGTATGAAATACTGTTTTTTTTTTTTTCATGTTATCTTGATTCCTTGACGCGGTTCGGCTTGTCACATGAATTTTATGGGCCTGACCCAAATATCCTTGTTAAAGTGTCAGCGTCACGCAAGCAAACGTGGAAGGATCACTCTTGCATGGTAAAAGGACTTGTGTATAGACATGAAAACGACATCAGGATAGAATATCTCATTTATTTATATTCTATTGTTGCAGAATGAGTGCGCAATTGTTGATTTTTCTTTATACTCAAAGAAATAAAAAAATTACATTAATTTTGGTTATAATCTAGAATTAATTTAATTCGCTGGCTAACCCCTGTAAGTTATTTATTTTTTCCTTTTTTGGCTGAGTAAAAGCTCTTCGCATTAAAGAAACAAAGGAAACAGATGGATTTAAGGGATAAGCTCGCCGCATTATTCACCTAAACAATTTTCTTTGTATAAAAATACAAAAGCTCAAAGAGTTTCGCAAGGAAGATTAACGCCGTTAGAAACTTCAGACAGAGGGAATAAAAATCACTCCATGAACATTTCACCGCACCGTCGATTTTAAAGATGAGCTTGTCACTTGAATTTCTCATCCCTATTCCCTTCTTTTTTTTTTTGTGTGTCAATTTTTTTTATTTTCTGCGGCTCCTTATCTACGAGACTGCCGATATAACTGCCAAGGTGGAGGACTGGAGATTGGATAAAATAAACGTATATAAGGTGGATAATCCTCTTCTGGACCAATGTCTCGAATTTTGCGTTTGTAACTTTTAGCTGAACAGAGAACTCATCGGGTAATCCTCTATAGATCAGAACTCATCGCGTTTCTTAAAACTTTTCTTTTTCCCTGTTCCTATAACACTGTCTTGACAGGTCACAATCAGTAGAATAAATAGTTTCTGCAGAAAAAAGACAAATAATATATTTTTCTTATTTTATTTACCAACAGTACAATGAAGCAAAAAAACGACTAGTTTAGTTTTTCGGGTCTCGTATAAAAAAAAAACCTAGTTTATCATGTTGTATCGGATTGATTTTTTAGAGGGCTCTTAAAAAATAATAAATTATTATTTTTTTAAATGAGATGACTCGATAAACAAAAAATAATCAGTTTTTTTCTGCAATACTATCATCAAACTCATCATTAAAACAGTCGAAATATTCAAAAAAATATTTTGAAAAATTGGAAAAAAATCAATAAAATAAAATATTAACGACTGATATTAAATACATCAAAATTTATAGTAATTGACGGAAATTGTGACGAAACTTGAGCGCGAAATTGGCACATTTTTTTATTTCAATCATAAATTTTGTTTACAGGGTAGTATAGCTATATAATATAGGGTCTGAGAATGGTCGATAAGATAAATAAAAAATTCAAGGGGGCAAAAGCGATAAAACTTGAAAAAGCCTCCCTCTTTAGCAATAAATTCAGATAAAAAAAAAACAATACTTTATATAATAATAAAAATATACAGTAATTTTAGTCAAAAAATAAATATATATATCTTAAGTAGAATATTACTTAAATATTGAGTTACTTTATTGTGTGTGCGATGTGTCTCGCAAGGATAAATGTACTCAGAGGGGATGAAAGAGCAATGGTGGACGAGGAATAAAATAGGGCTACTATTAATCCATAAGAGGCATGTGTTCCGGAGGAATTTAACGCTTTCCGAGGGGTGAAAAGTGTCTTGAAAAAAATTTGATCAACGATATAGGGGTGTGGTGCAGCATCAGGGGGATGAAACGCGTAGTCTTCCGGTCCGATTATCTCGTCGTGTCATAGTAAAAAATGATGTCGCAGGGTTGGCAGTTTCGCTCTTTGATTATTTTTATTATCATCATGGGAATACAAGGACAATTTACGTCGCAAGTGAAAAAAGTCGTTGTCTGATCAGACGTAAGAATTTACAACTACTCTCTTAAAAGTGTCGAAAAAAAATATTTTTTCGAGTTTTTATACGATTAAATATTAGAAATAGTTGTGACACTAAAATATCATAGAATTCGCATTAATTAATTCGTCGTTATAAGTTGCATAGAACCTTGGCACAACGACAGGCATTATACGCCACAGAGAGCAGTTCGTAGATCTCCGGAAGCACATTGAACTAATTCATTCATTTAATGAACGCTCTAAAACGATGTTTCCCACTGCATTTCTATCCTGGTAATTTTCCTCGATGTCATACTCTGGTGTTTTGGGAGTCGGTAATTAAGTTCACTTTAGTTGAGAATTTACTGATTTTCTCGCATTCATTAAACAAATATTAAAATTCGAATTTTTATATTTTTTAAAAATAATTACTTCGTGGTAAAAGTCAATCAGACGTTCATTAAAATTTCTTAGTTGAAAAAATAAAAAAAAAAAATACATTTATATAAATGCGAAATTAATTGCATATCATTATTTTTATCTGCTCCTGGTATTTCAAACAATTCAGTGAAAACTCTAGGTAAAATTGAGATATTTTAACTACATTTTCCCACATTTTTCAACGAGAATTATAAACTTTTTCTACCTTAAAAATTCGATAATAGTATATAGGGGAGACTGGACGCAATTGAAACAGTGATGTTTAAAAATCAGTAAATAACAATATGTATTAAATTTTGATAAATATTCGTGTAAAGAATAACACAACAATGCATCAACACAAATTTTTTTGGTAATAATTAATATAGAACAGTCGAAATAAAATATTTACTGGTTTACGATGTCAAAAAAAAAACAGGTGTTGCTGATTTTACACTTATTATTTATTATGTATAAATTTGAACGATATACTATCTGTCGATTGTAACAGGATTATTTCAAAAATGTCATTAAAATAGTCTAAAAAATGTAAAATTTAAAAAACGATTTATCTAATATGTTCTGAAAATTATTTAAAATATGAAAAAATCTCCGTATTGTTGTGAAAATAAAAAAATATCCTGTGTATACAAAATCAACAGAAATTCAATTTTTTAGTTTATCAATGCAATTATGAATTTTTTTGCATTAATAAATAAGTGCATATGAATAAAAGGAATGATTTATTGAAAATAAGAACACTTTTATCGCAAATTTTCAATTAAAATCAAAGGGTGTTTCAACTGCAACCTCCTAGGTGTCAATTTGAACAGAGAACAAGTCAAAATTTTTTATCAAAATGTAACGGGTAATTGTATTTAAATTTTTATAAATTTTTATGGGAGGATATATCATTCAAAACCATTTTACCAAAACTAATGGCTTAATAATTATTCATTTAAACACAATAAATTCTAAGGATTTTAATTTAGAGTCCAGTGTCCCCTATTGTGTGGCAAGTGCATAGAGGCAACAATTTTTACAGGACGAGTTTGAGGGTTGTACACAAGCCACATACTATATTTTTTGCAACAAAGAAATGAGCTTTATAGGCACGTGTTGCAGAAAAAATTTTTTTTTTCATCAGTTCTAATAAATTTTGAGATGAAATTTCAATTGTTAAAGAATTTATATTCGTATAATTTTGATTTGAAAAATTTTTTTTATTCGATACATGCTATTGTTGAATATAAGGGACAAGAGTGACATGAACGAGAATGCGAATCACTGAAGCAATCGAAGTGGATCAAATATTCAGTGGCTATCGTCCTAGTTATCAAAATGCCATCGACATACAGTATATATAGCTTATACTGTAGCGGAGCGCCATCATCGATCTGTTACGGCTATAAAAATCTTTGAGGCTTTTTGCATCACCACGCTCTTGGTATTATATAAACGTATACATGCGTGCGGATAGTAATAAACTTTGCGTCTCATTTTTACCCACACGAGCGGAAAAAAGAGAAAATTATATACATAGATGAACACGAAGAATTAAGAGTTTCTGACCCGCCAGGGAAATTTAATTTCAGCAAAGAAATAACTTCCTGATGCAAAAAGAACTCGTCCCGTGCAAGCTCACTACATCACCCGGCTGATCTTTATTACAAAAGTAAGCCGTGGCTTTATCGTTCTTGTGCGTGACCATAAAAGCAGACTTTTAATCGCTGTCCCCTTCGCCAGACGTTTACATACACTTGCATAAAAAAATACCAGACTGAGAGGAATATTAAAAAAGTATCCATAAAACAAATTAAAAATTTCAATATTATCTATTAGAATTTTTTTCTATAGTAAAAAACTTCTTTTTCATTTTAAACATTGAAAAAAAATTTTTAACCAAAAAAAAAAAACGCCATTAAAATTTTTTTATACATTCAAAAATAAATGGAAATTTAGAAAAAAACATTAATTTTATCTATCAGAATTTTTTTACCGAAAAATTCTTACATATTGCTGGCGAAAAAATTTTTTTACTCGTGATAAATACCTTAAAATTTTTTTTAAATTTATTCAAAAATAAATTTAAATAAAAAAATTCAATTTTATCGATTAGAATTTTTTTTTACTTGAAAAATCTTAGATCAAAAAAATTTTTCCAATCATAAAAAATACTTAAAAAAAATTTTTTTTCAACTTTAATAAAAAAAAAATTGAATTACAAAAAATAAAATAAAATTTTTTTATATAAAAACAATTTAACATTTTCTGTAAAAATTCTTCTAACTGAAAATACGCATTTTTTTTTTATCAAAAAAAAAAAAATTATGAGAGATGGTAGAAAAAAATTTTAATACATCTAACAATAAATACAAAAAAAAGGGTGGAAACAGTGAGGTTTTTAAATGGTTCAAAATCACAGGTTATTTCATGTGTATTGCGTGTATAGTACAGTTATATTCACGAGGATTCAAAGGAAATACGGTCTGCAACGCTGAACGAATTTCAATGGCACGATTTGCTGATATTCAAGTCGACAATGTTCTCCTGAAGTAGGAGAGATTTTAAAAAATTTTTGCACGCGAGTGAACTGAATGAAAAGAACGTGTATCGCGAACCGCAGTGGCGCGTTCGAGTTCGTGTCGTGTTCGTGTTTTCACCCGAGAGCTGTGTGGTCAGAGCCGGCGATTGTGCGCTCATGAGCTTTCAGTGGCCCCAACGGGGGCATGAGTGGGCACCCAGTGAGAACGATAGCTATCGACGTCGTGTCGGCGAACCTTCAATATCTTCACGTCACCTGGCCTAGTTGCACACCGGTTGTATCAGAGGGCGCAGCAGAATGCAAGCTCTGTATATATCAAAGTCAACTATTGCTTTTCTCCACCTGTTTCATATGATTTTCACCAGAGAAACTTTTCAATAGCTCAACGATATATCGAATTTTAATTATACAAATATTTTTTATTTCAAATTATTATAGTTTTCAACATCTGTTAAAACTTATAAGCTATATATTTGTTAAATATGTATAATACTACGCGATTTCCGTATATATATACATTTCATTTGTGTTGGAAACTAATTAATTTTCCACCAAACGGGAAGGAAATTAATTCAAACTTTCCTGAAAAAAAAAATTTTATCAATGGCAAAATTGATTAAAAATGAGAATTTTTGTAAAAAAAAAAAAATGGCATGAGAAATTTTAACTATTTAACTTGTGTTATTCGATGAAGAAAAAAAAAAATTTTTGTTCGCAAAATTTCCAAAGGGTATACACCTGTGATTTCACAATTTTCGTCATTTTCAAAAAGAATTTTTACTGATAACTCGGTAACTAATTGAGATAACAAAAAATAGTAAGAGAGTTAAATAATAGGAAATTTAATTTTCTATAAAAAATGTGAAATAAACTTTTTTCATATTTTGCTTGGTTTTCGAGATATTTGAAGAATTAAATTCTAGACGGTGGCCGATAGTCTTTAAAACGACACCAGAGGGTTGTAAATTTTTATAGAACTCTTTTTTAGAGTCTATAATAATTATTAAACAAAATATCATCGCGAAGCAGAGTATTAAATATCAAATTGCATAATTATTTCTTGTCAAATCCTGGAAATTTGAGGTTTCGAGGGTGGCTAATGGTTTTTAAAACAATCCCAGAGGATCGAAAATTTTTTTATATTTGGTCTGATGACTCTAAACTATAACTTTGAAATAAAAATTGCAAAGCAGAACATTTAACTCGATATTACATGACTATTCCTCACGATTTTGACATATAGAGAGGGTGACCTATCTTAAAAATGACACCAGAAGGTTTTTCATATTTTTTTTTCGGGTAGCCGATATCAACACAGCTGTTTCTGAAAATATCCAACTTTTCTCTTGTATAAAGTTGTAGTAGATACTTCATTGTTAATCGATTTATGCTAAAATAAAACATGATAAACTCAAATTTCTTAGAAATCTCTAAAATGAATGTTTAAAATGTATAAGTATCTAATCTTTAGTCTAAATATATTTCCTATAAATTAACAGTATTTTCTGTTTATATACATTCGTATAATAAATACTAACGCGTATTTCGCTCAGTGTAAACTCTTTAAAAAATTTTACAAAGTCAAAAAAAATTTTTCACCTGCACTAAACGTCTTAAAATTGATCCTAAATATATTTTTACATCATATATAAGTTTTTGTTCGTGTTTAAACAATAAAATAATAATAAATACCTATATTTCATACATAATTTACAATTTCCCATTGAAATTGTCCAACTAATCCTTTAATATCTCTGCAAAAAACGTTTAATGAGCGCTAATAATTGCAGGAGATGGCGTTAAAAGGTTAGAAGAATCCTTTCGAGCCGCAGAGGAGCGCCATGAACTCGAATGGAAACGTGGGGTCGCAGGAGGGCACCGGTGAGTACGGAAGTAGCGAAGAAACAGCGGCACTGCTGAGCCGGGCGCCACCTGCGGTGGTTGTCGCTACAGGATCGCAAGGAAAGCCAGTTCTTACGCGCCAGGACCGCGCTACCTTCCACGTCGCGTCGCCACAGCTGTCAGCGACAGGTTTTGGCGGGTCCGAGGAAAGCGCAACAAACGACGACCCCTCAACGCGCTCCGTGCCCGACATCGAGCTCCACTGCCGGCTCGACACCGAGCCCCAGCACCAAGTGTCATTGCACCATCCCACAACAACGCTCTATCGCGCTGCCAAGCCGTCCCATTACAATCGCTGTCGATGTGACAGGCGAGACTCGCTCGCACCCTCGTCTGCCCTTCACTTGGCGCGCAGCGTCTCCAGGTAAATTAATCAACCGTTGAAAAATTTTAAAAACTTACTCCTCATGAGTGAAATTATCCTCTGGGAAGTTCGGCCCAACTCGGGGAAATTTAATTGAAAAAATTTCATTATAAAAGCATTTTTTTTTTGTAATTCAATCGACAGATTAAATTCATCTGTCTGTAAGGATCCAAACCGGTTATTGTATGCCTCAGAGCTCCTAAAATCATCCAATTAACTGCGCGTCAGTTTGCCAAACGTGTAAAACGCCTGTCGGAAGGGGTTGCGGAGGTGCAGCCGAAGTAAATCCAGTTAAAAGCAGCGGAGAAATCGCGTTAAAAGGTGGCTGAGAAAAGGTCACGTCTTTGCCTGACGAGATAGGTGCAAATATTATGTCATACAGCTGCTCTCATTTTATCGCGGGCATACTTTAAAAGAGAGAAAGTAAAAAAAAAGATCATTTTTCGC
Organism: Macrocentrus cingulum; assembly: GCA_002156465.1. Lineage (NCBI taxonomy): Eukaryota > Metazoa > Arthropoda > Insecta > Hymenoptera > Braconidae > Macrocentrus > Macrocentrus cingulum. The sequence goes on from MVJL01004915.1 coordinate 118,785, forward strand.
GGTGATTGGCGCTGCTAAGCACCTTTTCCGCTGAGATAAGTAGTAGAGCGTCTGTTTTGTCAGACGCGGCGATGGGTGGACTTTTGTTTTTTATTGCGCACGCCGCATATATCATAAGTTTTTCAATTCACTCGGTCTACTGTGTTGCGAGATGTAAATGTTGTGTGTAAGACACAGAGTATATTGAAAATTCGCTTTTCTATGCATGGGCAAAAGTAGAAAACTCGTATAACGTTTCCCTGGAGAAATGTTGAGTGTATGCCACGTAAATGTTGTAACGTGCGTTCGGGGCAATTGAAATAGCGTTGAATCCGTCGGGAAATCAATTTTATCTGTGCAATCGATCAATTCGACTTAATTTGAAAAATATTTTTAAGAAATTTTCTGAATTAAAAAATTATTATAGGAAGAGTAATATAATTTTTTTCTGTGGATGGATATTTTTTTTTTTAACGAAAAATAATTGAAGAAATAATTTTTAAGAATTATAA